>CAUYPK010073081.1:0-43475 GCA_963574355.1 Loris lydekkerianus | reverse complement strand
GAAGACCAAAATTCACAATATAACAAAGACATCTGTACCAGAATGTTTATTGCAGCCCAATTCATAATTGCTAAGTCATGGAAGAAGCCCAAGTGCCCATCGACCCACGAATGGACTAGCAAATTGTGGTACATGTATATTATGGAATACTATGCTGCCTTAAAGAAAGATGGAGACTTTACCTCTTTCATGTTTACATGGATGGAGGTGGAACATACTCTCCTTAGCAAAGTATTCCAAGAATGGAAAAAAAAGTATCCAATGTACTCAGCTCTACTATGAAGCTAAACTATAGCTTTCACATGAAGGCTATAACCCAACTATACCACAAGACTATGGGAAAAGGACCAAGGAAGGGGAAGGGAGGGGGGAGGTTTGGGTGGAGGGAGGGTAATGGGTCAGGCCACATCTATGGTGCATATTTTTATCTATAATAATAAAAAAAGTATTAAATAAAAAAAAGTAAGTGCCAACTAGAAAATGACCTCAAACAGATAGCACATTCATGTCACAAATATATATCCAGTGACTTCTATCATGGGCTGCACGAGTGATGAAGACAACTTGAGTCTTTGTCATCAAGAAGCTTGATGTCAAATGAGGAAGCACAGGCATGTGAATGTGGGACCATGAGATCAAAGGATGGCAAGGGTAAATCCCCAACAAACTCGGATATGCATCCCAAAGTGACAGTTATCAAAACTGCAAGGCCACGGTGCAAGCATCACGGTTCAGATCACAGGGCATGTCCACGTGGAGTGTGGACAAGATGGGATAACTCAAAGAGGAAATCAAGCCTTTCTCAACAATGCAACAGGTGACAGGATCATAATCAGACATTTGCAGAGAAGTTACATTGGAGATTTTTCATGCCTTCAGGAAGGTACATTTCACTTTAATGTTGTAACTGTAGAAATTCTAGAAAAAATTAAACTGATTTAGAGTTACAAAAAACTTTTTAAACTTAAAGGAAATAGAAGCAATCAAGAACTAAAGAATGGATAGTCATAAAAACGGTTGAACTTTTCATTCAAATTCCATATAGAACAAATTTGAGTGATGTCTGGAATATATTCACAATAAATGACGAAGGGTAAGGTCCCTAAAATATAAAGAATGCCTTAAAAGCAACAAGACACACAAAAGCCTCTTCTTCCCCAACCTTAGCTGAAAAGAGTACCAAAGATTTCAATAGTTTTCAAAAGAAAAAATATAATAAATGTAAACAACTGAAAAGAAAATTCAGTTCTACAAGTTATCCAAAAGAAACAAATTAAATAGAGACCATCCCTGACTTAATGATGGGTCTATTTAGAATTTTTTTCAATGTTATGATGGTGGGAAACTTGTTGCATTTTTGACATAATGTACAATATTTGATAAATTACATTCAACATTTCATTATAAAACAGGCTTAAGGTTAGATTATTTTGCCCAACATTTCATTATAAAACAGGCTTAAGGTTAGATTATTTTGTCCAACTAATGTAAATGTTCTGAGCATGTTTGAGGTGGGTCAGGCTGAGCTAGGATGTTCAGTAGATTCAGTTTATTGAATGCATTTTTGACTCACAATATGTTCAACTTAGTATGAGTTTATTGGGAAGTAACCCCATTGTAAGCTGAGGAGCATCTGTAGTTTCCATTTTTACCATCCTAGCAGTTGATTTAATCAACTTATCACATTTGGAAAGATTTGGGAAGATGAGCATAAAGTACATATGGGAGTGAAAATCGATACTACTTTCCTGAGAAAATGGTTGGCAATGTGTGTCAGGGCTTTAAAGGGGTTTGCAGCCTTTGGAAATACTCATATTTCTAAATAAATAATCAGACATAAAGACAAAGCCTTGTGCACAATACAACAATGTATATAGTTCAAGGTAAGACGGTTATTTATATAATGGTAGAAAGAGGTATATTTCAAGCATCCAATAAAAATCATACATTTGAAAGATATTTAATAATACTGAAAAATTCTCAAGGCAGTGCTATATTTAAAATCAGGATATTCAGTTATACACACAAGATGGTACCAGTACTCTAAAATATGTTCTGTGTGTAGGTATAAAAAGGATGAATGAAACATATGCAAATATTTACAGTGATTAACTCTAGGTCAGAGGTTCTCAACCTGTGGGTCACGACCCCTTTTGGGGTCTCCTGCATATCAGACATTTACATTACGATTCATAACAGTAGCAAAATTACAGTTATGAATTAGCAACAAAAATAATTTTATGGTTGGGGGTCACCACAACATGAGGAACTGTATTAAAGGGTCGCGGCATTAGGAAGGTTGAGAACCGCTGCCCTAGGTGCTATGAATGGGGGTAACTTTTATTTTTTTCATAAATATTACATAATGTGCATATAATATTCTCAGACTCAGAAAAACTGAAAGACTCTATTTTTCCCCCCAAAGTCTCCCTCACTAGGCCTTGGAGGGTAGATGGGATCCTGGCAAGTGGCAACGAACACTCTGATAAAGGGGGAGAGTGGTGTCAGCAAACCAGCAGGTGGTTGGGGGACGAGAGGAGCCCATGTCAAGAGAAGTGAGGAGTGACAGGCAGGTGGAAGGGACTTCAGTGCCAAGCTGGAGGCTGATAAGGACAAAGAAGATGCAGTTGCAACTTAGAAAGTCATTAGGGAGCTATTTGTTAAAATGGCAGAGGGTAGGCTCTATGGAAAGAGGTCAGCTATCTCCAAGAACCACATGAGAATTAAAAACAAATAAAAGAATCTGGTTGAAAGAAGGCAGGAATTTAGGAAGCCCGTGTATGCCTCTCGAACGATGTGGCCAGGGCACTTAGCTGGTGATGTGAACATTTTGCTAGACTGGATGATGTTCTAAGTCCCAACTTGACCCTGGTGCTGTCTCATGAAGGACAAAGTAAGTCCCCCAAATTAGGACCCAGTCATGAGCCACGGAGGACTATTAGCATCTCATGTCTAAAAGTCCCATCCTTCCTGAGGTCCCCTGAGAGTCCAGGAGCAACCTGGCTTGGGAGCAAAACAGGAGAATGGAATGGGGGAATGAGGCCACATCTACCTTTTCCAAATGGAAAAATGGGTCTGTTGACTCAGGAACTACAGGAACAAACTAAGAAGTATTTAAAGAAATCTTTCCAGAAAATCTGAACAAAGTAGACAGAAGAAAAGACCCCAAGCTGGAAAGACCTGAGCACCATTTCAGACTCCGCCACTTGCCAACAGCTTCCCTGAGATGTGATTTCTTCTGCCAAACGGTGAAAATCAGAACTCAGCAGAAGACAGAATATACATGACAGGACCCCATAAAAGAACATGTCCCATATGACTGCAAGTACCCCACAAGCTGCATCTGAGAGGTGCTGAGAATAGCATCACACAATCAAGAAAGAGCCTGGACCCTGATTCAGCAGAAGGATCAAATCAACAGCAGAAAACTAAAGTCCCACCTGTACCAACTCCCAGAGGTACCCAGAATTCCCACTGTCACCTACATGCATCCCAGACAAAGGGGAGGGATGGCTCAAGGCATGAACAATACTTTATCTCACTAAGACACGCTAAGGATAATTCTAACCCCAAAGTAGGTGCCAACTTTTGTATTGGAAGCCACCAAATTACCTTTTGTAAGATGAAGGCAACAAGCTACTGTCTTTACTCAACAGTACAGCCAATACATCCAGAGAATCCAGAAGTTCAAAAGTTTGCAAGGTTGGAAAAAGCCCCCCACTTCTCAGCACCAATGAGAAAAACAAACTCAAAAGCAAGCCAAGAAGACTTTGAGTGGCAGAGCTGGTCTGCTGCAGACCCAATTAAAACCCCAAAGATATTTTTCTTTGTGTCTAGCAAATTCACACAGAAAGACAAAATTGCTCAGCAAAGGGACTGTGGTTACAGCTCTTTTATGGGAGCCTGACAAGATCAGCCTACCCACAATTAGATCTGTGATGATGATACAAAAAAAAAAAAAAAAAAAATGGTAGATATGGTTATTGGTAGATGAAGCCAATCAGTATACACACTGAACCAAATAGGTAAGATTTGAAAGATTTATCTTATTCAGATGTCTACCAGATTGAACAAAAGAGACCAAGTGTTATGGAAAATATTCCTTGAATCTCAAATCCCCTAGGTTGAGACACCTGCTCATACCCCCAAAAGAGCACATCTTGTAATACCCCTGCTGATGCAGTCAAGGAGGACAACTGTCATCCTCAAGGGCAGAGCTAAGGCCAAAAGGGAACAGTGGGCCAGGGGCTGGTCTCAAGGAGCCAAACTGCAGCCAAATCAGAGAACTTTCTTTTTTTTCTTTTCTTTTTTTTTTTTTTTTTTTGAAGTTTTTTGGCTGGGGCTGTATTTGAACCTGCAACCTCCGGCATATGGGGCCGGCACCCTACTCCTTTGAGCCACAGGCACTGCTGAATCAGGAAACTTTCTTTCCCCCAGAGAGGGAGCCGTTACCATATCTGCACATAAGTTTCAGTGTAGCTGCAACTCAGCAGACATCGTCCCCTTTCTCAAGGTTTGCTGTAGTATCCTATCTCCGTTCCACCTGGAATCTTCTGTATTTGGGAATGGAAAGCAAATAACTGGTCATGAGTCTCTGAATCAAAAAGAGCCATGTCCAAACATAACGTAAAGGCTGTGATTCATCATCCCAAGATCCCAGACCACGAGCTGCGGGAATGACTGATGGACTCCAGGGTGTTCTCTCTCAGAGCAGGGACTGGAAATCTGGTGGCCAGCAGGCAGCCCAGAGTGGACACTATGATTTCTCACAAGGACACTGTGCCCCTTGTTGGGGTGAGTTACTCATCCCCATCTTGTTGAACCCAGGTTGGCACATGTGACTGGCTCTGAACAATCTGATATGAGTAGAAGTGACATCTCTGCCTCCTGAGTGAGGCTTTAGGACCAGAGCACCGTTCCCACTTCCTGCCTCTGTGATTTCCAATGTACCTGCCTCAGCTGAACTGGGTCCCAGAGAACCACAAAACAAGGAAAAATCAGAGCAGGACAGATGTCGTGGGTTCCTACAGCAGCATGAGTCCAGTTTGTCCTGAAAAGCTCCCCTCATCCTCCCTCCATAAGTTTGAATGGAGCCAGCTCTCCCACCCACCCAGACTCCATACCCTGCCTGTGCAGACATAACCAATCAAGTCAGAGCATCACATCTCACTGGCCATCATGATTGGTTCAGGAAATGGACATATGACCAGGCTGAGCCAATAAGAATCAATTCTTTTGATGAATCAATTCCACTTTTTATGGATTGATTAGGAGAAACATTGTTTTCCCAAGGAAGGATTGCTAACCTTTGAGAATATGAGACTGGGGCTCTAAACAGCCATTTACTCTCTGTAGGGACAGCCTGCTGGGGGATGAAGCCAAACCAGATGAATGCAGAGCCAGGCATGGGACGGCAGAGTCCTGCTGGGGTGGTCTGCACTGCTGGACACAGCCACCTGCCCAGCACCCTGGGCTTTCAGTTCTGTGATCCAATCAATGCCTTTTTTCATTTACATCAAGTTGGACCTCTTTTTCCTGTACTTTTTGTTCCTAATACAAATAGATTTTGTATTTTCTTTAGGAAGAAGATGTTTTAAGAAAAGCACCGAGAATAAGGTCCATAGACGATCTGAGGACTTAAACTGTCAAGAACATTTTAAACCCAGGGAGAAGGCAGACTGACTCTTCCCAAGATCAGAACTGAAATAGCCAAGAGCCTGGACCTCGGGGACCCGGGCTGGGGATGGTTTCCCTTCTGTGCATCCAGTGTATGTTCTCAAACAGATCCTCTGGTTGTTTTAACTTTTCATGTATGTGCGTGACCATGTGTGTTTGTATTCTAAGCAAAAACAGAAGATTGAAACAAGCGAAGCAGAATGAACACTTCTTTCCCCAATTAACAGCTCTTGGGAGAGATGGCTCAATTATCTTCACAGGCACAAGCAGAGCGTCCATCGCTGCTAATGGATCCGGACAGGGACCCGGGGCAGTGCTGACCTCTGGGAGCAGGGATGTTTGGGCTCTGCTTCAGGAGGGGCCTGATAGGCATCCCGCAAGCCTGCCCACCTGGATGGAGCCCAAGTGTCAGTCATCCCTGTTCCCACCTTTGCAAAAGTCTCCAGAGAAGTCTGGCCACACCCAGAGAGACAGGGAGAGAAGAAAATATCTGGACTGTGCTGCGGTTGTGGGACCATTCTGTGCATCGCCAACTTTGTGCAGCACCCCAGACCTCAGTTGCCCTGACAGCGGCCTCCTCATATTCTTACCATTAGCTGGAACATAATCCCACAGCCCCGAACTTCCACATCCACTGCACTGTCCTGGGTGAGCATCTGCGAGCCCTCGGCTGGCAGGGAGAGTGCGCTGTCCTGGGTGAGCGTCTGTGTACTCTCAGCTGGCATGGAAAGAGTGTGAGTCTGGGAACTCGAAAGAGGCCCTGGGGGCCTAATGCCACTGTCTTCATCCAAATGCCACTGGAGTTAATTATTAAGAAACTTGCACACAGTAAGCCTGCCACACCATTCTTCCTCCAGGTCACCTGCTCATCTGGAATTGGTGCTTCTGCAGACAGAGGGTGCTCCTGCTCACTGGGGCTCTCTAGCCCCTCAATCAACCCCACCTCCATCTCCTGGGTGGGGACTAAGTGGCTCAAAGAGTCATTGGACATTCAGGCTGAATCCTCACACTGTCTCCAACTCAAACGCCAGGCACGAGGCTGCCACCAACCAGCAGGCTCCTCTTGTTGCCAAGCAGAAAGACCTGGGCTTTGAGGAGGCTGTGATGGGCAGATTGCCTGAGCTCAGAAGTTGAAAACCAGCCTAAGCAAGAGTAAGATCCCATCTCTACAAAAAACACAAAAACTAGCTGGGCCTAGGGACACACACCCATAGTCCCAGCTACTCGGGAGGCTGAGGCAAGAGGATTGCTTGAGCCCAAGCGTTTGAGGTAGCTGTGAGCTGATTCCATGGCACTGTACCAAGGGCAACAGAGTAAGACTCTGTCTCAAATTTAAAAAAGAAAAAAAGAAGGACCTGGGCTTTCAAAGCCCCTTCCTCAGGGACTCACCACCCCAGGAAGGAGAGGACAGTTTGAGGCCCAGTAGAATAGCTTTCTCTCCAGAAGACAGGGCAAGAGCCAGTCAGCAGGACTGCCCTTGAACCCAGATGGTCTCGGTTCTGAGGACACCACCAGCCACATCTGAACATTTCACGGGAAGCAGCCACCTCTTTCCTTAGTCACCCCCTTGAGCAGGTGATGCACCAACCCACTCAGAGAGCTGAAGCATTCGGAAAGAATTTCCCACTGGAAAGCTATTTTAAATACTGAGAGAGTTTTAAGATAAATATTAAATAATAAGTAATAATTCAAGTACTAGGAGTATTTAAGGTGACTTATTACAAAGTGAACAGACCCAAATCAGTACTTTCTCCTAATGCTAGCATATAGCACCAGATAATTTACTAGGAAAACACAAACTCCATTTAAGATAACCAATGCAAATCATTAAACACATAGAATTAAAACTCACAAGAAATTATTGGATTCCTGGAGAGATACTGTACCATGTAAACCTCGAATTATATTGATAAAATAGTCTCACATAAGGGACAAATATACTAGGCCCCTGAATGAGATGATGTAAAGGTATCAGTCCTCCAAAGTGATTTTATAAATTTAAGATAATTCTAACTGTATTTTGTAATCTAATCTAACATAAATCATAGTATTCTTCTTGTAGAACACACACAATAGAATGAGAAAACTGAGAAAAATATTATGAAGGCAGCATCTGGCTGAAAATTAAACTACGTGATAAAGCATTAAAACCATTAATGCAAATCCAGATAAATAAAAAAGTCCAGAAGGAGAACTTACTATAAATATTAAAAAGTGGGTATATTATAAAATCTGCATTTCTAATCAATGGTAAATACACACACACACACACACACACACACACACACACACACACACACGTTCCTAGGAGAGTGCGGAATCACTGGTCTGACCCAGAATGGTCAGGAAGTCACACACCACTCTGAAATGAGTCTCCTATGAGCTGAAGTATTAACTATAGAGTAAAGGAAACTCTGAGAAGGTGGGAAGAGAATAACGGGTAACTCGTTACCTAATCTTGGTGATGAAAATCTTTTAATAAGCCGTAAAGAAAAAAAAGCAGTAAATTTGACCTAACAATTTTCAAACTTCTGAACATGAAACACACCTTAAAAAAAAAAAAAAAGTCAAAATGCTACTGAAAAACCCAAGGAAATACTTTTAACACACAAAAGAAGAACACACCAGAACAGGAAAGGAACCCCCAAAGCTACTTTAATGGGGGCATAAAAAGCTACCTGAAAAGGGGGTCCTTTTATTCATTGCTGATGGGAGTGAAACCTGACACCTTCTTTCTGGGGGTTCATTAGAAAAGGTGAATAAAAGTCTTAAAAATAGCTTCGCATCTTTTAACCTAAGAATTCCACTGTTAATGATTTATTGCAAAGAAATGAATGAAGATGGTTTCAAAGATTACGAAGGGGCTTTCCAACATAACGTTTTATACAATCGAATAACATTCCGCTATTTTAAAAAATCATGTTTTCACAGAATTTTTTAAAATGAGAAATTGCTGGTGTGAAATGAAAAAAGAGGATGTAAAATTAAATACAGAGAACTATCCAAATTTTGCTTTGAAGTAAGTGACACATATATACTTAACTTTCATTCATTCAGTAAATTGGCTTCGAGCATGGTCTCGGGTAAAACTCTCCACGGAGCAATGAACTAGGACTGGTCTGCTTGGGGTTTCAAGTCAGAAATTGTTCACACACACGTGCCACACAGCAAGGAAATATACCAAAATGTTCATGATATCTAGAGGAACTATGGGTAAAAATATCATTTTCTTTCTTGCACTTATCTGAAAATATTTACAATACCCATGTCCTGTCTTCATACTTGGAAATGAGACTTTGGTTAAAAATCTCACAGCTTCCTACTAGAACCCCACCCTCCCCTCATCAACTGATGCACAGACCTCAAGGATGTGTCTGTAAAGCCACCTGCCTCCCGGGTTGCTTGTCACCATCTGTATTCACTTTCCCTGGAAATCTTTACTTTGTTAAAAGCAAGAATGGGTGAAAAGGAAGAATATGAGACTCTGATCTACCTACTGTATTTGAAAACTCTAAACAACCTTTCAAAAGACTTAGACTTGAAATAAATGCATGATTCAGGAACAAGTGATCCCAATGACTAAACGTCCTCATAAAAATACCTTAAAGCCATCCCTTACTATAGATCCTTTACCACATACACAGAGAAAGGCCGGTGGTGCTCAGAGTACTGACAAGAAAGTGAGGGTTATTGTCAGTAAGTTTCAGGACCTGTTGGAAACCAGCATGTTCATGGTGCTCATTCCCACCAGAGGAAGGGAGAAGGGCGGAGCTGAATGCAAGCCCTTCAAAGGCAGGGAGAGATGAGCCAGAAGAGAAAGGGTTTAAAGGTGGATCTCTCTGGGGCAGCACCTGTGGCTCAAAGGGGTAGGGCACTGGCCCCATATGCCAGAGGTGGCGGGTTCAAACCCAGCCCCGGCCAAAAACTGCAAAAAAAAAAAAAAAAGATGGGTCTCTCTGAAACTGATTCTTGCCACGCATTTGTTTAGAATAAGTCAACACTGCCAGCGCCATCCTTCTATTCCATGGGGGTGGCCTCACCTCCAGCAGAAGCTGCATACACGAAAACGTGCCATGATTCCACCCCAGCCAGAAGTGATGAGCTGCCTGAGACCCACCGTACATCGTGGGGACTGGATTTGCCCTGGTCTCTATTTTGTAATGGCAGAATGCAACCAGTGTGGATATAAAGCTATCAACTCGGGAGCCATCACTGGATCACTAACTTACCCGACAAATGTTCTGTGAATCCCAGGCACTGTTCTAGAGCTGGCTTACAGCCAGGAACAAGCCAGATGAGGCCCCTTCATTTGTGGAGCTGATGTTTGGGGGAGGGGAGGATAGACAATGACCAAGGAAACACACAGGACAGTTTCGGGGAGTGAAAAATATCATTAAGGAAATCAAAAGATGAGTCTATGTGGGGGAGCTGCTGGGCAGGATGGACTCCTTTCAGTATGGAGGTTGGGGGGCTACCTGGAGGAGGTGTCATTTTCACTGAGACCTGGCCTATGAGAATACTTGAAGTAAGGGCTTTCTGGACAGCAGGGTGAACACCCAGGAAGGTGCAGGTGAAGGATCCAGCTTGGCTCATGGAAGTACGGCAAGGAGGCTGGAGTAGCTGCAGAGAGGGGCATGGGACCCCATGGGAAATAAGGCAGACAGAGAGGTGAGGGCAGCAGGGGCCAGGCCTCTGGGTCCAGGTCAAGGGAGCAACTGAATGAGCTTCTAAGGGCCATGAGATTCACACACGAAAAACAACCACTTTGAAAATATTTTTAAAAGATCACGTGCCAAAAATTGTTAGAAACCAGGACATCTTTCCATAGGTCAATGGAAAGTATAAACAGGAAAATACACAGAGGAACCTTAAAGGCACGTTGCTAAGCAAAAGAAACCAGTCCGAAAAGTCTGCACATGTTATGGTTCAAACTACACGACATCTTAGAAAAGGCAAAATGATAGTGACAGTACAAAGATCAGGGCTCCAGGAGTTCAGGGGCAGGAGAGATAAACAGTTAGGATACAGGGGGATTGGAGGCAGGAAACTGTTCTCCATGATCCTGTCATGAATGGTGAATGCAAGGCATTGTGCACTCGTCAAAACCCACAGAACGTCTAACCGCGAGAGTGAGCTCCACGTACACTGTGGACGTCACTTAATAATTCATCAATACTGGTTCGCCAATTGTAATAAATGCACCACACCAGTGAAACCTGTTAATAATAGGAGAAAGCAGGAGAGAAAGTAGGTGGGAGCTCTCTTTCTGCATAATTTTTTATAAACCTGAAACTTCTCTAACGAAATAAAATCTATTTGAAGAAGTTGCTGGTGAGTGTTTGTATAACACATTTGTCTCTGTCCTGGTCTCTCCCGTCCTGTTTTAGCCTGTTTTGTACCTAGGCTGTCAGAGTAACTCAGAGACTGACAGGTGGTATCCCCAGAGGTGGCGGCCAGGCCAAAGGATGGGCAGGCAGAGACAGGGTGTCACTTTGTTAGAACTCTGGGCTCCCTTGTTCTGCCACCTACTTAAACCTCTCTGAACCTCTGTTTTCTCATCCGTGAAACAGAAATAAAAACCACAGAGTCCAGAGATGCTGTGTCACGCGAGGTGTTGTGTGTCCAGTACTTCAGTCTGCTGCCAGAACCACATGAGCTTTTACTATCATAAAATAGGAAAAAAATTCATGATGATTTATCATCTACATTTTCATTATGTGGGTCAGATGGAGAAACTGTTTCACATCTGGCTTGAAGATTTCTGTTATAAAAGAATAAAGAAATCCCACCCCTGAAAAGTGCAGAGCATGGAAACATGAGCTGGTCATTGCTCAGCCCCAACAGTGACTAACCAGCGGCCCATCGCCCCTCAGGTGGTCCCACTCGCTCCCTCTCGCCCCCTGCTGGATCATTTTGAAACAAACGCAGGACATCATATCATTTCAACTGTAAATATGGCTTGAATTTAAAGCAAAAGTGACTTTCCTTTGTAAAGACGACTCTTACAGACACATCTTTTAGAGTTTTCAATGACCTGGGTTGGTGAGGGGCTTGGGAAACTGTGCCGCTACTAATTTTTGTGTGATTATAAGTCGATAAAATATTTTTACAGGTCAATTTTTTATATCTAGCCAAACTAAAAATGCACATATAATTTTATCCAGAAGTTGCAATCCTTAGGATATATGCTACAAATAAACTCAAACCTGAAAACAAAGGCGCATGCACAGTTAAAGGATTATTCAAGGTAGCACTGATTCTGTTGACACATATTTGGAAACAATCTTGGTATGCACCAATAGGATAGGTGGATACCCTGGAGAAGGACATTTTTTCTCTAAAGAATGTCAGGCAACACATGAAGACTGAGAAAGATTAACATGTGCAGATACATGATGATCTCTAAGAATATTGGAAAGTAAGGAAAGGTACAAAACAGTATGTACAAATGATAAGGTTTGGACACTTGGCCCCTCCATACCTCATGTGGAAATGTGACCCTCAGCATTGGGTGTGGGCCTGGTCAGAGGCATTTGGGTTGTGCAACAGATCCCTTGTGAAGATATTGCTGCACTCCCCACAATGAGTGAGTTCTCACTTTATAAATTCACATGAAAGCTGGTTGTCTAAAGCTGCCTGGTGCCACCTCCTCTGCCTTTGTCCTCTCTCTCGCCATGAGACAGCCCTGCTTCCCTTCACCTTCCACCTGAAGGTGAAACCCTCTCCAGAAGCATGTGCTAGCACTGTGCTTATACAGCCTGTAGAACAATGACCCAGCTAGACCTCTTCTCTTTATAAATTACCCAGCCTCAAGTATTTCCTCTATAGCAGTGCAAAGCAGTGCTATACATCCACACTGGTTGCATTCTGCCATTACAAAATAGAGATGGTAAATTGCCATCATTACCATAAAAATCCATGGAGACACACACACACACACAATTATGGCTTGAATATATCTGCCAGGAATCACAATGAAAAAAACTCACAGGAGTGGTTGCCTTAGGGCAGGAGAACTGGCCCAGCAGAGAGTGAAGCCAATGTGCAAACTTTTCACTCTCTGATAATGCTGGTGAAGATACTAACAGCATCCAACATGGCAATGTGAAGCCTTCATGCCTTCATGTTTTAACCATGTGCATATATTGCCTTTTAAAATATTTTAAAAATAAGTGTAAGGAGGAGGGGGGCAGACAATTGTTTTGCCAGATCAAATATAATATCTACCCCCTAAGGAGATTTAAGAGGCCCCATGATGCACAGGAGACTGCAGTCAATGAAGCTAGCAGCCTTCTTTCAGTAGCATAGAAAGGAAGTTGTTAGGAGTTACAAGGGGTCAGTGAGAGGTCAGCGTATTCCTCAAAAATCAATGACATCTGGACTTGAAGTTATTGGTTTGGGGCAGCCATTTCTGGAGTTAGCCATTTGGGGCAGCTGATTTCTGGAGAATCCAGCCCGAATCTGGAGAATGCCATATTGGTCCTACACCAAGACTTAACGCAAGGTAAGGGAAGCACTCCTGTCCCCTTGCAAGCATGTTCCCAGCCTGAGGGCTCTGATGGTAGATAAAGGCAGTGGCCAGTGGGCTCCACACCTGTGTTCTCTTCTAGGTGGTTGGAGGTGTGCCCCCTGCTCTTGAACTCCGCTGGGCTTACAGACAAGTGACTCTGTTCTGCTTAAAACTCCAGCAGTCTGCTGATGTGCTCACAGCTCACACACAACATTTGGACTTCCTTTGGTCTTGGGATTTTCGAATCAGCAGAAACACTGGAAGATGCGGGGAATGTCATGATTCTGAACATGCTTCCTGGGCACCGTGGATCTGCTTTTTAAACATTCTGTGGTTTAGATGGGCCGGGAGATGGCAATGTAAATTCTTATCACACCGAGAGAAAGAGTCATCAGAGATAAACTCACTACACTGAGGATTTATTTGTGTGCCTATTTAAAAAGTAGTACCATGGACAGCTCTGTGGACTGTACAGAAAGCAGGCAATTAATAAGTGTTTGCTGCAAACATTCTCCTGGACAGAAGATTGCCTTACAAAGGAGGTCAGGCCAGACCTCGCCCTTAAAATAAGAGTCATTAGCCATCTAAACCTTCCCTCTAAGCTCCTCCCCCAAATAAATTTCTTCTCTCTCTGAATAATAAGAAAAACTTAAGATCACACACACAAAGCTGAGTGTTGTTAAGCTGCCCTGTGGAGCATGCATGTGTGCATAACCACATATAATACAGCAAAGCATCACCAGTGAAAGGGGAACCCCAGAGGGAACAGCTGCCAGGCATTGGCTCACCTGTGACCCCTGCACACTCTTGTGTGCCAGCTCTCCACTGCTCTCTCGGCCCCCCACCCATTCTCACCCCACATGGGCACGCTGTGTGTGATATGATTTTGTTGGGAAGAGGTGAGGTTTACAAACCTGCTATCACACTACATTTTGTCTTTTTTCACAGAAATTTGGCTCATTGTGTTTAATTACTGCCAGTGTCCCATGGTGAGGACATGTCACAGTTGACATATCCAGCACTTGTTAATGGTCACTCAGGGCTTTTGTTTTTGCCCAGTTTTGTCGTGATTACACACAGTGCTGAAGTGGGGAGGCCCCTGCTGACACAGGCCTCCTCGCACACTTCCACATGCCCGGAGGTAGACACGAGGGATCAGAGTATTCTCATTTCCAACTTCACTGGACGGTGCCAACTGCCTCTCTGAGATGGCCACACAAATTCATGCATGAAGTATATGAGATTAGTGTCCCTGTAGTTTCACTAACACTTGATACTGTCAAACTATAAAGAAATTGTCTTAGGTGAACAATATGCTGTCCTTTCCCTGTCTTCCCCCTGCCCTTCCTTCTAATCTCTGCTCCTTTTTCAGCGTTTGCACTGCCCAGGACGTGGTCCATAGTGATGATTTTCTTGGTCCTCATGATAACTAATGGCAACAGTGGCCCGCTGAGGCTGGAGAAGGGTGGGTGACCTGCCAGGGCCCCACACTAAGAAATGAGGCCAAGGGAAGGTCTTGAGCCAGTCCCCTGGCTTCCAAAACCCCCTCAGCCACCCTCTGACATTTCTTAGGGGCCTCTGCTTCCCAGGACAGGGATAAAGCAGTGAGTCTGAGCCACTGAGAGAAATAAGTATCCTTTCCATGAAGTCATGACACGGGTCTGCTAAGCTCCTGAATTCAGCCGTCTGGTAGCCGTCAGTAGAGCAGGATGAGATCACACCCTTGGAAGAAAGCAGACGCCTGCTGGGACTTGATGTGCCCACGTGCTCTGTCCACAGGCTCTAGGAGAGGGCTGCTGGGCTCCTGGCCAAGCCTGGGGGTTACTTCAACCCACAGGGCCCTGGGGAGAATTAGAGCGGCCAGTGCTTCCTGTGATTAACATCACATCATTATTTAATTCTGTTAATTCTGATAGCCCATCTATCTCCCCTCTGCCAAATATTTGGGATGAATTCCAGTACCTCTGTTTTACTCTGGGACAGTTTCTTGAGTCATAACTAGTAGACCTGGTGAGGAACAGACTTCACCACGAGAAGGCATGAACTGTTCCCAGTCCTACTAATGACCCAAGGAAGGCAAAAGTGAGGTTCAGGAGGAATTCACTGGTCTTCAAGGTCTCCCCAAATGGAAGACCTGGGAACCCTTAGGTGCCAACCTGCGTCCCGCCAACCTCAGACGTTTGCATGCTGGCCGAGCCCTCCCCCCAGGCTATTGGCTGTGTCCCCTGTGGGTGGCTGCCCAGGAAGCCCAGCACAAACAGAGCCAGGGCTGGGACTGTGCCTTAGTATTCACCAAGCCACCCCTCAGCCTTCCCAGAAAAGTTGGCAGCAACCCAGATGCCCCACGTCTGAATGTGGAAACTCTGCTCAGCACTGAGGATTCCAACAAGACCAGGAAGAAAAACCTCCCACCCAAGGCAGCTCCCACCACATCAGACATGCTCAGACACTTAGGGGAATGGGCTATCCTGCCCTCTACCAGGGGCAGCCACACAGAAAGGCCTCCCCAATACATCTGGGATGGTCCTTGCCACCTCACTCGCCACCGCTGTCCCTGGAGAGGCTCTCACGTTGGCAGGAGACTGGCTGCCCACTGTCTGCTGCTCACTGATGCTGTCCTCGGTCTCAGAGGCAGCGTCATTGTTCTATTTTTTGTCATTTACAAGCAAAACCATCTACTGTAATTCCAAACACTTCAGGAATCCAGGAGTGCTCTCTGCTTTGACCTCCATTTGATTTTATTTTTTGCTGCTATCAGAGCACCTGAAGCATTTCTCTCTGCAAATAAACCAGCACAATGTTCATAATCTTCCGAAATAAGTGAACACCTAGAAAAGTTGACAGTTGGTAGTAAGAGAATGGGGCTAAGGACCTTAACTCATTTAATCTTCCCCAAATCAAAGCAAAATAAGCAGCCTGTATGAGGGAGGTACACTTGCCAATCCCATTCTCTAAACAGAACTTGAATGTCTAAGGGGTAAAGTGAAAAATGCCTGACCCTAAATTCTCAGTCAATAAGAAAATGTTCACAACGTAATGTTCGTTTAAAAAACATGGAATACAGCATACATGGTACAATTCCAATTTGATCTACAGAATCTATATTTACATATGTGCAAATAGGAAAAAGTACTGTTGTGAACTCCGCCAGGATGTGGACAGTGCTCCTCTCTGGGTGGAAGGTCCTGTGTGACTGCCGTGCTTGTGTCTGTGTGTCCACGTCCCTGGGCAGTGGTCAGTGTGTATATGCAGAGTGTCTGGCTCACAGAGACCTCATAGTCCACTTGTTCAGAACTTGGTGGAAGCCCAGTTGTAACCGTGCCCGGCAGAGACACTGCAGGGCATGCTGCTGGGAAACCATCGGACTGCCTTGTCCCCTCAGTGTCCCTCTCAGTCCCTGCACTCCTTCCTTAGGCCCATGGCGCGTCCTCCAGCCCAGGATGCCCCATCTTCCATAACAGTGGCCCCCATGTCTCCATCAGCAGCTAGAATAACAACTATAGCAGGCACTGGTGAGGGGCATTATTCTAAACCTTCCACACATTATTTCATTACAAACTGGAGGGGTTCTGTTACCCCATTACACAAGTGAGGTCAGTGAGGTTCAGAAAGACCAGTGTCTTGCCCCAAAGTCACATTCTAGCTGGCTGGAGAATAATCTGAATTCCTTCTCCTTGCCTCCTTCTTTCCCAATCTTTATTCTTGACCCCTTCCTTCCCTCTTTCCTTCTCTTTTTCCCTCCCTCTTTCACTCTCTCTTCCTCCATCCAACATTAATGGTAACCTAGCAGGTGCTAAGGATAGAGGAGTGAGTCAGAGACATTCTTGTCTTAATTTACAGTTTCAGAAGCAAAACAAACAAGGTCACTCACATACGTGTGTGTGACAAGACAGAGAGAGAAAAGTCAGAACATTGGTCTGTGGCTCTCGGAGGAGCTGTTCACCTGCAGAACTGAAGAAGACTTTTGTCTTAGGGCTTATCTGGACTTTTCCTGACAGAGTAGAAGGCAAGCTCACAACAGAAAGCCCAGCAGGGCCTGCACCTCTGCGGATCAGCTCTGAGACTCTATTTCCATGGACTGCCAGTATCACATATGACATGAAGCACAGTTAGAGTATGGTAGATTGTAAAAATCACCACATTTCTCTCCGTCCCCTGGCCAAGCCTCTTTGCAATGATCTTTGTTCTTCACACCCAGAGGGAATCTATTGCCCCTTCCTTTGAATCTGGACTGGTCTAGGACTTGTGCTTCCAAAGCACATGGTGGTGGTAGTGATGGTGAGCCCATTTTGAGCCTAGAATTAAAGAGGCTTTGTACTTTCCCCCTTGTCTAGGACTCTGCCTCCGCCATGCGAGCAAACTCGGGATGAAGAACACACAGAACAGAGATGAATTGCCTCAGTTATCCCAGCTCCAAACCCAGAAGTGCAAAAGAGACACCAAAATCAGCCAGTGTCATACCCAACCTGCAGTTGACTATGGGTGGAGGAGGGGACCCAGCCTAAATCAGAAGAGCCACCTGGCTGAGCCCAGCCTGAAATGTCAACACAATAAAATCACAACCTAAATAAATGAGTGTTATCATAAGATTCTTAAATCCTGGGATCTTACCAAAAATAGCTAAATGATACATATGATACCACCTCAAATGTCAAAAGCAGTGAAGCTACAGACAGGAGCCAGTACCTCCTCCGAGAGTCTGTACCAGTGGCTGTTTGCCGTCCCCGATAGACAAGGCACGCACATCACATTCGTAGAGCTCAGTTAGAAGACATCAATAGATGTGAAATCCAACATCTTAGAAACCTAAAAATTTACCTCAAATGAAAGAGACTAGCCAAAACATAAGTCATGATTTCTCAAACTAACTCAAAGTGGTAAGTGTTTTGAAAGATTCCAGCAATGGGGAAAAGGGAGACGGAAAGGGAGTATGTACTAGACTCAAGCACATACACGCTCCGAATAATAGTAACTCAGTCTGGGAGTGCCTCTGTGCCCAGCTCTGAGCTGAGCATTCTGTAAGTGTCTCTTGCTTGATCCTCACCAAACCCTAAGCCAGTACTCTCAGGACCCTGCCTTAGGGAGCAGGCCACTACAGCAATGGAAGGCTAAGTAATCTGTCCAAGGTCATGTGGGTCCCACCAAACCCTTGAGCCAAACCAAACCATAAGAGAACACACAGACGATCTATGAAGATGCCTTCATTGTACAAGGGAGGAAAGTCAGGCTTAGAGACATTAAACAAATTTATAAAAGCCATTACTTCTTTTTACTGAGTATTTACTCTGTGCCAGACAATGTTCTAAAAGTGCTATGTGCATTTTCCCATGTAACCCTCACACACTGCAAACAAAATAGCATTATTCCATTTCATGGTGAAGATTAATACTTGGAGGTTTGTTATGCTGCCCAAGGTCATAAGGGAAGGAGCTGAGATTTATACCAACTGGCTAGAAAACAGGATCCAACTCTGAGCACAGAGGCCAGCACAAAGTAGGCACAGCGTCAGCAGGTGACAGACTCTGGGTTCTCCTGCTGGCTCTGCCTTCGCCTTTCTGGATCTTAGTTTCTCTTCTTCTGTAACATGGGGATGAAATACAGCACCTGCCTCTGAGCGTTGTTTGAAGACTGACAGGTTAACTCCCCGAGAGGGAGAGAGTGGTATCTATAGTCCAATAACGCTGGCTGTTGACGTCATCAGTAGCATCCATCATCATCCACCTTCCTCCTCCCCTGAGGTCACAGTGACCCATGACAGCCTCACAACCACCATAAGCCCAGGCCCCTGGCAAGGGACAAAGTCACCATTGGGCAACTGGCCAGATGCTATTTATAAGTTGACGCTAAATAAAAGCAAGCAGGAACAAGGACACCTCCAGAGCTGAACCATGTGTGACCTTCTGGATTGTCACCCAGTTCTATTTATTGTCATTCCAAGCCAGTGACCCCGCTGGGTAAATGCTTGTAAGGCTTTGTTCCCAAGGCTGGATTTCACATGCTTACTTGTAAGATCTTCCCCGCAAGATCAATGAAGCCAATCCTTGTGGAAGAACTTCCTTCCCACGTCAGTCATGAAAATAACGCTGCTGTGTTGGCTAAATGGCAGCCTGTCTCAGAACACTAACAGAGAAATTAACACAAATGAGCGCCTTTGGTCCATCCTTTCCTCTAAAGACAGCACTGCAGAAGGAGGTACTCTGACTCAAAAGATCAAGTTTAAATCACAGCAGAGCACAAGGCCAGGTATTGACACGGCCCTTGCCGGATACTTGGAAAAATGCAGGGTTAGGGGCCAGAAGCTGTGGGTGGAAGTGGAGGAGGGGTAGGGAAGGGGCCTTTCCTGCTGATCACTCCCACAACTCATAGCGTCACTTCAATAAAATTATGTCCTCTCCATAAAATGGCAACATTAGACAGAAGGTGCTTTAAGCATCTTACAGGATTAAAGTTCTGTAATTCCTACATGACTAAAATCCTGCTAAAGTTACCAAGGATTAAAAAGACATATTGTGAATAGGCTCAAATTTATGCTTAAAAAAAATAAACAGACAAAATGCTGAAAGAGGAATAGAGATGAGGGGCGGACGTCTCTGTTATTAAGATACAGAATGTAGTGATAATAATTCAAGCAACATGGCTTCATTCTAAGAATGAACCAATTTCAATGGGACAAAATGGAAGGTCTGAAGATAGACATAAAATCAACTGGAATTTTATGTTTATAAAGGAGGCAAGGAAAATCAAAGGAAGGCAAGATCATTCAACGCATGGAGTTGGGATAATTGATAGTAATCTGGAATAAAATAAGGTTGGATCTCTCATATTTTATGTTAAAATAAAGTCTAGATGGATCAAAGCTTTATGTATAAAAAAATTAAAGCATAAAGAATAAACAAAAATCATCCTTGTTGACAGTCAGAGGATTCCACAGGAGAGCAGAGGTCTTCACCAGGACACAGGAGGCCACACAGTAGCTGCAGCAGTGACAAGCGACCCTCCACCTGCAGGAAACCTGCTTTCCTGCCAGGGACACACCCCCAGCATGGATACCCTCCGTCCTGGAGGCCCCTTCCTGACAGTGCTGGCTGAAGCCCCTGCTCCTCTCATTCCTTCTGGAGACCTCCAGCTCATACCCGAGTCTGTGGAAAGGCCCTTCCCAGCCCCTCTCACTGAGATGTTGTGCTCCTGATGCTCCTGCGGCTAGCTTTCTACAACCATATTTCTTTGGCAATATGAACAGGGAACAAACAGCCAGCTAAATGTTCACTGCTGTAGAATCAGCACAGACACCTGCCCGGGAGCAAGAGGCAGGGGTCGTGGGGATGCTGACCTGGAAGTGGTTCCCTTTCCTAGGAACCCCAGATCTGAAAGGATTCTACAACATGACATGCCAGTGACCCAATAGGAAGAAGAAGGAAAAGGAAGAGACATTTCCTGCCTGGACCTCAGAGTACGAGCAAGTGCTCTGTGTCACGCAGTGTCCCCAACAGCTGTGGTCCCCACCCACAGGGACACCATGCCGAAGGCCCCAGACCCTGGCTAATCACACAGGTGACCTTGGCTTTCGTGGAGCTGACAACCCAGTGGGTGAGAGAGAGAGAGAGGGCAGACAGAACTCCAGCTGCGACAGTGACAGCTGGGTCTGAACGCCCTGAGGCATGAGCCCAGAGTGCCAAAGGGCAGCTGGGGGAAAATGTGATGGGACCTGGTGAGATGGGGGTGGCTTCCTGCAGAGGGGCTGGCTGTCTAGGATCTGTGTTCCTGCCTGCTGAGGGGTGTCTGTGACTGGAGTCTCAGTGCATGTCAGAGCATGTGTCAAGATCCCCAGCTTGGAAGGCTCATGAGGCCGGAGGCACAGGGAGTGGCCGAGCAGGTGCGCAGGACTGGCCTGGTGAGGAGTTCAGGGTCTTTGTTTGGGTTTTCTTCGTCTTCTTTTTTTTTTTATTTTTTATTTTTTTAATTTACAAGCCATGAGCAACAGCTGAAGAGTTTTAAGCACGATGGAACATGGGGGGAGGGGCGCAGACTGCCATAATGAGATGTGAGATTTAAAATGATCGCTCCAATTACCAGCAGAAACCCAATTAGACGGCCTGGCAGAGGAAGTCGGGGGCGGGGGCAGGATGCAGCTGAAGCCTCTGGGGGACCAGGAGGACTGGAGCTCGGTGGCAGAGGCTGGAGGTGGTAAGAAGCAGACTTGAGGGGAGCTCAGCGCTGGGGACTCTGCCGGACAGTGATGAGGAAGAACGTGGCAGAGGCAGGGTGACGCCCAGGTTTCTGGCGCCAGCAGTCAGGCGGAAGGTGACATTATCCCCTGGGAACACTGCAGCTTTGGGACCCCTGTCAGAGCCTCAGTTTCCTTTCATGTCAAATGAGGAGCCGATTACTGCAAGGGCTCAAAATTGTTTCACCAGCGAAGTGTAGACTCCAAATGAGTCAACACAGCATCCTGTATCCAAACCAATCAGATGGGAGGAGACCGGGGCCCAGGTCCGTGGCCTGGCCTTGCTCCTCAACTATGGGTTGGCCCCTGGGGCACCCCCTAGAAAATCCCAGATAAGTGTGAAAAACCCCAGAACCCAGCAATTCCCTAGGCCCAGCCGTCCCCCTGTCCCACTCTACTATTTGACGCACCACATTCCCCTGTCAGGGTAACTCCCCAGCCTGTCCTCAGACCTGCCCTCCAGTTCATGTGGCCTCTGGACATTTCAGAAACTATAACAACAGCTGCCAGGAACTGAGTTCTGCCCTGTTCAGGGTGTGACCCTCCCTCCAAGGCAGCCCTCACTCACTGAGTTAAAGGTACCCATGCACGTCTTTGCCCTCAGCCCTTGCAAACCCACATGGAAGCTCCCCTGGCACCGTGATCAGCTTGTGTACAGCAAAGAAACTAGCTCCTAAGACATGCATTTAAAAATACCCGTGAGATGGTATGGGTATATATAGCGAGAACAAAGCCGGGCACCTCAGCCCACACAGGATGCAAATATCTGTCTTGGAGAAATCTACGTTGTATCTTTTTTTTTTTTTTTCTTTTTTAGAGACAAAGTCTCACTTTGTCACCCTCAGTACAGTGCCATGGTGTCACAGTTCACAGCAACCTCCAGCTCTTGGGCTTGGGTGATTCTCTTGCCTCAGCCTCCTGAGTAGCTGGGACTACAGGTACCTGCCACAACGCCAGGCTATTTTTTGTTGCAGTTCGTCCGGGGCCAAGTTCAAACCCACCACCCTCGGTGTATGGGGCTGGTGCCCCACTCACTGAGCCACAGGTGCCGCACTCTACGTCATCTCTTACACGAAGGCCTGAGATAGGAGCACCTCCAAATAATAGAAATCAGTGTTCCAAACAAACTTGGTGTCCCCCAACCCAAACCTCAGGGAACAAAGTTTGGTTCCTACAACATTCTCCTTGCCTTTTTGTCCTAATTATGTTAAAATAACTCTAGAAATGGAACTGCCCCAACGTCACAATCTGAGGAAATTTTCATCGTTAACTATTTAGTCAACATTTATTCATTACCCCCACTGTGTTCCAAAAAAGGGCGTAAGACAGCTTACAAAATGCATATGCAGTTTAGAAAAAAAGATAAAATCAAGGCAAGGCCAGAGAGAAAACAAATGAAAGAGGAAAATTACATGATTCCGCAGCTTCACTGTACAAAACGCGTGCTACAGTTTTCTCTGCAGGGATTGTAGGTTTGAACAGAAATTGCATGTGGGGTTTCCTAGCAGCCCCAGTGAAGAGAGAAACATGATCAGTTACAACATTCTTAGAACCCAAAAGATAAATCCATGTAGGCTTTTCCGGTACTAATAATATCTTCCTGTGCTTCCTGATAAGGCAGGTGCTTGGGGTGAAGAAAAGCATCTCCTCGATGTGCCACACAGGAAAAGGGGGAGGGGCTTACATGGCCCCAAATGACCCCCAACTTCCATTCCGTCCACTCCTCCAAGTCCTGTATTGTGCCTTCCACTAGAGTTTTCTGCAGATCTGTCAAAAGTTCTTATGCAATTTCCATGACTTTTATCATATATGAACATTCAGCTGCATAAAAATTAATATTTTAAAGCAACTCACTTTTTTGTACCTAAATGAATTTCTCTATTAAAAAAAATTTACATCTTGGCTCTAATAGAAAAATCAGAATCAATTTCCAAAAATGTTAAATGGCCACAAGATAATGCAATGGAAACAAGTCAATGTAATTATATTCTGGCAAGACGCTGTACATCCAGGGCCCATGACTGAGGTCGCTCTCTGCTTGTTATAAAAGGGAAATTGTACAGCATTACCAGTCGAAGACATGGAAGCCACAAAATAAAAATTTCTCCTCAATATACACAACCACAAGATTGAAAGAGAATTCAAAGGGAAGATAACCATCTGACCACAGGATTCTATGATGTTCAAAGCCCATCTGAGTTACATCTAAAACAGTGTCACTCAAAAAGGGGTCCACTTCAGTGTCCTTGTTGCTGGGCAGCAACCAGGTGAGTACATGTCCTGGGTATCAGTCCTCACCTTCTTTTCTTTGAAGTGAAGTGGGACGATGTTTCTGTATGCACTGATGGAACATATCAGTCTACAATAGACTGAAAACTTAAAAGTGGGCAAATGGGTCCTATCCCACAGAGTATAAAAAGCACTGCTCCAAAATCATCTCTAGGACTCATACAGCATCAGTCTATACTCTGTGAAAGAGTAATCCTGCCATCAGTTTTAGGAAATTTTGTTTCCTGAGAAGTTAATGAGTCTGTTGCACTAAATGGCTACTGTAACTTGGGACCATTCATTCTCTGGTGAACCCTTCCTGTGTCCTTGCTTTCCTCTTATGAACTCACTACTGTTTTCTTTAATTCTGCTCTATTCCACCTTTCAAAATTTATTACAAGGTACTAACATAACCCTTATCACCACTATTGCCATCAACATCATTATTATCACCATCATCCCCATCCCCACCACCTTCATCAACATCATGATCACCATCATCATCTTCATCACCGTCATCACCACAACCACTGTTACCACTGCCATCATCACGATCACCATCATCATCATCTCCATGGTCATTATCACCACCATCACCACTGTGATCACCATGATAACTACCATGATCTCCATCATCACCATAATCATCTTCATCACCATCATCTTCAGCTTCACACCATCAACACCATCCTCACTATTATAATCTCTATGGTCATCATCACCATCACCACCATGATCACATCATCATCTTCATCACCACCATCTTTATCTTCATCACCATCACTGCCATCATCACTATCATAATCTTCATGGTCATCATCATCACCATCACCACCACGATAACCATCATAACTGCCATGATCTCTGTCATCACCATCATCATGACCACCTTTATCTTCATCACCATCATCACCATCATCACTATCATAACCTCCATGGTCATTATCATCACCATCACCACCATGATCACCATCTTCATCTTCATCACCATTATTGTCATCATCACCATCTCATGGTCATCATCATCACCATCACCACCATGATCACATCATCATCTTCATCACCACCATCTTTATCTTCATCACCATCACTGCCATCATCACTATCATAATCTCCATGGTCATAATCATCACCATCACCACCATGATAACCATCATAACTGCCATGATCTCTGTCATCATCATCTTCATCACCACCATCTTTATCTTCATCACCATCACTGCCATCATCGCTATCATAATCTCCATGGTCACCATCATCAACATCACCACCACGATAACCATCATAACTGCCATGATCTCTGTCATCACCATCATCATGACCACCTTTATCTTCATCACCATCATCACTATCATAACCTCCATGGTCATCATCATCACCATCACCACCATGATCACCATCTTCATCTTCATCACCACCATCTTTATCTTCATCACCATCACCGCCATCATCACTATCATAACCTCCATGGTCATCATCATCTCCATCACCATCATGATCACCATCTTCATCTTCATCACCATTATTGTCATCATCAACATCATCATCATCACCATCTCATGGTCATCATCATCACCATCACTGCCATGATCACCATCATCATCTTCATCACCACCACCTTCATCTTATCACCATCATTGCCATCATCAACATCATCACCATCTCCATGGTCATCACCATCACCATCACTACTATGATAACCATCACAACTACCTTGATCTCCGTCATCATCATCATGACCATCATCATCACCATCATTTCTACCCTCATTTTCATTACCATCATCACCATCACAGCAGTTCACATTTACACAGAAATTAACATGTGACAGGCACTGACACTATTCTGGGACTTAAAATATAACTCAGTTTTATTATCCTGCCTACAACCTTAGAAAAGGTACTATCATTATTCCCATTTTATAGATGAGGAGACTAACATACTGACAGATAAAATAAATGCTGGCCAAGGCCACCTGGATAACAGAGGGTGGGACCAGGACACACGGGGACAGTTAGCTTCCAGTTCTATGCTCCTGGCCATCCTTCTACTCCCTTCAGTCTCATTCAACAGTTGAACACGATGATGTGCCCTATAAGCCAGACACCTTGCACAGGGTCAGTTCAAAGGTATGAGCTGATATTCCTGCCCTACATGTGAGCACCTTATAAATCCAGAAGAAAATCTTTCATGTAGGGCACATTAGGCAAGGGTGGAGCCCACATCCTGCAGCATGGGGATGATACCACCTGTCCTGGCAAGGCTCAGCGTCTGTGCATTTGTGCTTCCTGGCTACTGAGAGCCTTCTGGGCTGAGCAGTGGTAACACAATGCAGGGAACAACAGACAAGTGTGCCACCCTTGTGACGGGCAAGGAGGAAGGAAACATAATACATCAGCAAACAAAATCATGAGGGATGGTGATAGATAATGTGGGCCTTAGGACAAAAAGAGCTGCTCTTGGGAGGTGACGTTTAACCGGAGACCTGAGGAATAATGGGCTGACCAGGCAACCAGGGGACAAGTGTTCTGAGAGAGAGAACAGCAACAGCAATGACCCTGAGGTGAGAAATAGTCTGACAAGAGGTCAGACTGTGGGGTGCTGGAAGCAGCAGACAGGAATCATGACCACAGCTGGAAATGTCTCACAATGCCAGCCTCCTGCTGGTGATGTTCTCAGCACTGACTGCCTTGACTCATGAGTCCTCAGAACAGTCCCAGGAGGTGGGTATTTTCATCATCACCATTTTACAGATTAGGAAAGTAAGAAACAAAGTCTCAGAGCAAGTGTGCAGTGGAGACGGTGTTCAGACCGTGGCAGGCTGGGGCTCCTGAGTTCATGCTTCTGGGAATGGAAGAAAATGTCAGTGAGGGAGGCAGGATCCCAGAGGCCATGAGCAGAAGCTGGATCCCAGGCCAAGGTCTAGTATGTACCCTCCTCAGTGTGGGGCAGAAAGTTAGTCACAGCAGGGCAGAGAGGTGTGGAGGACCCAGTGGGGAGGCTGGTACAGGTGCCCAGGAGCCACTGGCAGTGGCTTGGAGCAGGACAGGGCAGAGGAGCCAGAGGTCACTGTGAGCAGAGGGACAGAGATGGAGGAAGAGAGTCAGGATTTCACAAAGTAGGGGCTCTCGATGCTCAGGCAGGATTCCAAGAGCTAGGGAGGGCAGGGGAGGACACTCCAGACCAAGGACCCATACAAGCAAAGAGGTGAGTGCCAAGCCCCAGGGCCAGGCTAGGCTCAGTGGCACAGAGCCGAGAGGTTTGCCTCCAGGAGCAGATTCTTTGCTCCTGCTTGCCCATATCCAACATCTTCAGAGCATCCCCCAGACACCTGCATGGTTGTGAGTGTGACAACTGGTCAGCAGATTCCACTCCCCAGAGCCTCTTAGCCCAAGGAAGGCATGAGGTGCTTCAGGATTCCTGCCGCCAAGGTCACAGAGGCAAACCAGATAGTGGGAAGGACCTCGGAGTCGCCAAATCCCTTCTAAGGCTGAGAGAAGCCTGATTCTGTTTATAAACTTCCCAGGACAGCGAACTCCCTCCTTCGAGTCAGCTGCAGGTGGACAGCAGATCACACCCACCTCCAGCACAAAACACTGGGCTACCTGGGCCTGTACCCAGACCACACACAGAAATAATACTCTGCAAAAGTTCCTTGGTGCAAAGGCAGCCCCAGGCAGATGCCACAAAGCAAAGCCCACCACCAAAACACCACGATCTTTACTGCCTCATTCTGTAACAGAAAAGGCTAATCCTGTCTTGCCAGGAAAGCTTGTGATGTTGAAAAAGAGGGGGACTCCAAAAAATAAACACAAGAGAGAGTATTAAGGAAGCAGATGACTTATTTAAAAAGTAGGAAACCCAGTGAGAATTATCAGGGAGAAGCATGCACTCAGAGGGAATGGAAACCCTATTCTTTCCTGGCTGCTCCCAGTGCCATATGCTGGAGCCATGCAGGAAAATGTCTCACCTGTACCTTCCAAGGCTTTCATCCCCTAAGTCTGTTCTAGAATAAACAGCCCCAATCTCTCTCAGAATTCTTGCAAATAGTAGTTTGCCAACGTCCTTCAGAAAACATATGGTCCCAAAGTGACAAGATCCCACCAACCCCCCAGAGTCAAGGAGAACCCCAAGGTCCCTTCTTCCACACTCTCCAGGTATCAGCCTCTCAGCTCACTATCTTCCCAAGGGCCAGGCACGTGTAAGAGAGAAATAAAGGGATTCCTGGACCCAGAACAACATAACAGAAGCGGGTGTCTTTTCATTTCCCCTCGAAACTTCCAGGAATGTCAAGATGAGGGTCTTAGTTTGGTGCTACAAGGCCCCTGACACCCCCGACGCTTCCTGACCTCTGTGTTTGAATAGGTACCGAAGATTCTCTGGCTCAGAACCCTTGTTGAGAGATTGCGTCTAGTTTGAACTAAACGTTGCTGTTTTGTAGTCAACGTTGTATTTTAGAGTTACTTTTTATCAAAGGTAGATGATACTGTATTTCTACTTAAAGTTTTAATTTATGGTATCCTTTTAAAATGATTCATTTAAGCGAAAAAAAAAAAAAAAGACTTGGATTAAAAGAAAATATTCAGCAAGTTAGACTACAGGTGGCTGACAAATGACTAAGTTTGGGCATGAACACGTTAGCTCATGTCACCTGGACTCAACTGCTTGCTGCCTCCCAAATGCACAGCTTCAGCCCAGATCTCGCTCCCTGGTTCACAGGTCTGCTGCCAATTGACAATCTGTCATCTTTTTGTGGATGTCTGATGGACATTGCAGATTCAGTGTGGCCAAATTTGAATCCCCCATCCCCCCACCTGTTCTACCCACGGCCATCCCCTCCCAGGCCAGGCAGGACACTCTGCCCCTCTGATGCTCAGGACAAAACCTGTGGCCTGTGTGTTCCTTCTTTGCCCACCTGGTCCCTCAGCCAGCCCCCACGGCTCCTCCTTCTAGATGCATCCACGTCTGCAGTGCTGGCCATGGCCAGTCACCATCATCTCCCTCTGGACTGCAGCGGTGGTCACTAGACTGGTTCACCCTTTGCTACTCCAGCCCTTTTCTTAAACCATGTGATGGATCATGACTCTCCAAATGCCAAACCCCCAAGAGCTCCCCATTGCACTCAGAGCAAAAGCCAACGTCGTGGCAGTGGCCCAACCCATGACCTCCTTCCTTCTCTCCTGTCCCCCTCCCTAGCAACCTCATGCAGCAGCAGCCACCAGGGACCTCTCACTGTTCCTGGAACCCACCTGGGAGGTTCTCACTCAGGGGCTTTGCACAGGAGGCTTTCTTCCCATAGCCACATGGCCTACTCCCTCACCACCTCCAAGGCCTCACTCAAATGTCACTTCCCTACTGACTTTGACCCTGATACTCTAATTTTATTTAATTGTCCGTCACCCACCACACTCTGCCCTACGTGTCCTATTTGTTTCTCACAATACTCTTGAGATGGTTGGCTCAATACTCATGCAGGCTGGTTTTCTACTGGGTCCGCAGGTGCCTCCCCCAGCAGCGTGCACTCAGCCCCTGCAGTCCAGCAGTCATGGCTGCTCTACCCACTGGCACCCCAACACCAGGATGGTGTGTGCACACATGCCCTGGGAGCCCAGCAGACATGGGTTCAGTTAAGTGAAGAGGCTCGAATCCTGCCTGGGCCTACTGTTTGCAGGACCTGGGCAGCAAGTTTTGTAAATCAGAGCAGGGTTCCTGAAGCTTCTCCTTGTTGGCTCAGCCCCCCAGCAGTCTGTGGAGACATCTGGTGGGCTCCTGACTACAATGGCCACATTGTCGATGCTTTTATTGATTTTCCTTTTCTACCTATTTGATTAACCTGCCAAGCTGCTGAGCTCAAGGTTGAAGGCTCAGAACCTGGGATGGAGCTGGGCATTCCTTTAGAGACCGTGGGTGGTCACTACTGCCATTGTCAAAATGGTTGACAGATTTTCTGAACATACAGAAAAGTAGAAAAAACACAGTAGAATGGAAAAAATCACATACAAACCCCCCAGACTGCACAACTGTGAACATCTTGCTGTATTTCCTTGGGGCGAGCCCACAAGTGTGAGTGTGTATGAGAGACAGAGAGCTCCCTTAAGAGATCTGCCCCATAGAGAAGAATTGGGATGGGCAAAATTTTTCTCCAACAGGCCAGGTAGTAAATGCTTCTGGTGGTGTGGGCCTCGGGCCTCTGTCTCAATTACTTAACTCAGCTGGAATGCAGCCGTAGAAATGTGTAAGGGAATGGGTGTGGCTGTGTTCCCATAAAACATTATTTCCAAAACCAGGCAGTAGTCCACAAACCTTCAGAAAGATAATAACTTGCACATAATTAAACTTTTCTGTAAGTGGCTCTTGTAAAATCCCTGGGTGGAATCCTCCTGGGCCCCAGAGAGCTCTGTCAGGAAGCGTCAGCAGACAGCATGGGGAGGACCAGGGAGAAGGAGAAAGGAAGGGACAGACAGGGAGGAGGGGTGAAAAGGAAGGGAGGGGATGGGAGAGGGAAAGGGAAAGAATGAGGAGAAAAAGGAGCGGGGAGCACCGAGGGCGCTGGGTTTGTCCACTGCACATGCCCAGCACATCGGGAGCAACACAGCTGTGAACACGCACTGATCTACCCACACCACACACACACAAGAGAAAAGCTATGTCCACGCCCTATTGTTGTGTTTACCATGTTAATAGGACTTCTGTACATGCAGGGAAGTATTCAGAATAGAAAGAGGCTGGGCAACGTGGCTAACAGGTGTGATGCCAGCACTCTGGGAAGTTCGAGACCAATCTCAACAAGAGTAAGGCCCCATTTCTACAAACAAACAAACAAAAACATAGAAAAATTAGCCGGACATACTGGGGGGCACCTGTAGTCCCACATACTCAGGAGGCTGAGGCAGGAAGATCCCTTAAGCAGAGGAGTTTGAGGCTGTAGGGAGCTACGATCACATCACTGCTCATCACTTTAGCTGGAAAGGCTAGGTGACAGAGTGAGACTGGGTCTGAAAAACTAAAACTAAAAAAAGGATAAAATGGACAATCGTTACTACTTTGCTGTATGTTCCGCATACACTGCTGGCTATCTCAAAATAAGCTGTCTAAATTGTGACGTTTTAGCCCCAAACAGCTCAGCCTTCCTCCTTTCAAAATAACATCATGGCATGGGACTCGGTTGCGTACATTCTCTCAGCCATCTGATAGGGAGTCCCTGTCAAGGGCCTTTTATTTAAACTTTAATTTCTTCCACCTTCAACCACCTGGATGAGATACATGGGCAACTGAAAATCTCGCCATCTGTGTTTCTTAAATTGGCTCTGCTGTCACAGGCGTAACCCACCCCCTAAATATTTACTGTCCATCCACTGTGGTCTCTATCTGGGACTCAAAGTATGGCTCTGGGAAGGGCACCAGCACCACCTGGCAAAGACTAAGAGATGCAAATCTCTTGCCCACCCCAGAGCTGCTAACTCAGAAACCGCAGGTGGAACGGCAAGTGTTGGTGTGAAAAGCCACCTTCAGGTGGGTCTGAAGCAGCTTCTCACACAGAGAGCTGCTGCTCCCCGCCTTCTGGTCTCCTGGCAGGAGCACCTTCCCTGCCCTTGAGTGCCCCCAGACAGGGAAACTAGCAGTAGGAAAATAAATAAATGAAAGGACAGATTTTACTCTTGTTTTTTTTTTTTTTTTTTAAGGCTAATTGATAACACTGTGACTTTCCTCCTGAATACTAACAAAGTAATATGCTTGGGCAAGGACCATTTTGCCCCACAAAACATGGATTACAGAACACAGTAACCTCTGCAAATAGATGAGATTCAGCTGTGACATGTCAAATTATGTCAAGTTGCAATGAAGAAAGGAAGCTAAAAATAGCAGCACAGGCTCAGCACCACAGCTTGGGATCAGCAACCTCAGGCTGGAGAGAAAGGGCCTCTAGCCGCCCCTCCCGGTCCTGAGAGGCCCCACGGGAGGCCGGAGCTCCTGGCCATATGTCATGCGTCTTCATGCCAGCCACTCCACAGGCCGAAGCGTGTGGCTCCAGGGCAGGCAGGAGCGAGCAGGTTGCTCCTGGGAATGATATTTTATACTTTAAAAATAGAATGTTCTGAGCATACACGATATGAACAGTCACCCCACAAGCAAAGCTACTGCGTTATGTAACAACCATGTCTTGAAACCCCACAAGCACCGTCTCCAGCTGTATAACCTTGACTCAGGGCACAGGACCAAAGAGTTAATACTTCCCCCCCTCAAAAAAAATAAAACATGGGGGGAAATGTCTCTCTTTATTCCACAGGGAAAGAGAATTTTACAAACTGTCAAGCTACCTATGGGCGTGGCCCAGAAAGGGAAGATAAGGTGCAGTAAAGAAAGAATGTATTGGGTTACAGCTTTCCTATGAAAGCTATGAATTAGTTTCACAGTAGAGCTGAGTACATTGGATACTCCATGATTGCGTTAATGTACACAGCTATGATTTAATAATAACAAAAAAAAAGAATGTATTTTCACAACGGCTTCTTCTGTTAGCTCATGGGGTGAAAGTTGTGAAATTAAACAGCAGCAAATTTGCAGACCGTCTTACTGGCAATGTTTATTTGTGAGAGTTGTACCTCCCTGACAACTCAAACAGTGGCCTCAGGACAAACTTCCTCCTGGGCCTCTCAGAAGTGAAACAGTACACCCATGATGATTTCTGAATGAACCTCAGCCATGGTATTTTTTTTTTCCTGATTTGATATTCTTAGATTTTATAAGGGGTTACCCTCATTATGTATTTGCATAATTCCATAATTCATCCTCAGAGAATAACATGCAAACCACAGCCCACCCAGGGACTGGTAAATGCCATCTTTTCTGATTCTCTAAGGAGGAGGCAAGCATATCAGAGGAGGGGTTTAGCACACAGACAGCTTCCCCACTCCTGAAGTTTGGGGGATCCAGAGTCACCATTTCCCACCAGGTCAAAAAAAAAATCTCTGTAGCTTAGAAACACAGCAGAGCACCTTCAGAAACCAATTTTGCTTCCAAGAAGGTAATGTTCCCCACTCCAACATTCAGAGGGAGTTTCCCCTTCTTCTTTGACCCCCACTCCAGACACCCAAGCTCACCTGCGAACTACTTAGCTGAACCCCAAATCCACAAATGGTACTAAATGCAAAATCACACAAAAGCACGAGGTGCACTCCCTCTGCCCCCACCCAGATGGACTCAGTGGGGCCAGACCCCGAGGGGCAATGGCTCCATAGTGGAATATGGATTCCTTAAGCCTGCACAGCTGGAAGCCTACTCTACTTTGAATTTCTACAAAACCCTGCTTAAGAATAGGACACTGGCAGTCAAAATGCATATCAGTGACAATCTATTCTTTCCTGGAAACTATCTTACAATCTGGAGATAAAAAGGCATCCAAGTGGAAATTTTATTTTTAGCCCAGAAGTAATAGGTTAAAATAACATTCACACAGAAACAAAGACCTTCGGGGCTCTTTCTGGGCTCTGTGGCTCAGGGCTGATCCTGAGCTGACCGGCTAGATCCCTCTTCCCAACTGCAGTCCTCTGATTCAAAAAAAAAAAGCCACTCTCCTCTGGCCCTGCTGCTGCTGAAATTTGCAAAGATTTTCCCTTGAAGAGGCTGCCCTCTACAAAGATGCCCACCCCTCTGTCCCACCTGCAGTGCCTGGGGCAATTCAACTTACCTTAGGGTCAAAGAACGGTTCTGGATGAAAACCCTCATCTTCTCCAGAAAGTCTGCTTTTCCTGAAGACTCCTGAGTCCTTTCTCCAGAACCTCCTCAGAGGTAGGATTGGCCCACGGCCCCCACCCCACGGTGTTCACTCTGCTTGTTGGAAACTAGCTCGTTCCCTGGAAAAAACCTCTAGCCCGGCGCAGCACTGCAATTGTCAGGAACCTCCTGTCTGCCTTTTGGGGCGAAGACCATTATTATCTGTAAACATTTTTAAATATAGACACTGCAGGAGTCAGGGGTGGGGGCGGGGTGAGGAGGGCAACCAGGGCCTGCGGCACCAGCTCTGGGGACTGAGTGCCTCGCCCCTACCAAGCCTCTGTGCTGCTTGCTGCCTGGTCCCAGCTCCTCACTATGCCCGAGATTTGTCACCCAGCACCGCCAGGACACTGCCCAGCCTGGCAGCTGGCCGAAGCCTGGCAGAAAACACCTGGACCCAAGTCCTAAGCCACACATACAAAACGCACTACACCACAACGTCTCCGTGTTCCCGCCCCTCCCTCCACTGCTGCCACGGTGACCTCGGTGACCTCAGGCAGAGGGGACCCACTGCCACCTTAGATGGGGCCATCCCTGCACCCACCGGCACCACCACCTGCTGCTTGGGTGACCCTGGGGACGGCCTCCCTTCTTTGCACCCACTGGGCCCCTCCAGCCCTCCTCCAGTTGTGTCTCTGCTACATGCAAACTTAATTATACCACTCTCTGCTTAAAAGCCTTCACTTCTTCCCTTTTGTTTTTAGGGTAAAATCCAAGTTCCTGTGCAGAGCTACAAAGCCTCGGTGACAGCCCCTGATACTTGACCTGTCAGTAGGACCTGTCATTCCACCCTCCCTGCCCTCTCCTCTGCCCTGACACCCCAGTCCCTCCTATGGGAGCCCTGCTCCTTCCCACATCACCACCTCTCACGACTCATCTGGGGACCATTCCTCTCTGAGTGATCTCAGGGTAATGCCTGTTCCTGTAGGATCCACCTCTGTGCCCAGCCCAGCCCACCTGGTGCGAGGTTGAGTCTCCTTGCAAACGCCCCTCGGCACACTAAGCATCCTCACACACACCACATGTCACTGTGGGCAGTGTCTGTCTCTCCCTCAAGGCTCCCCCTCTGCTCACTACCAGGACCCCAGCACCTAGTAGACACAGCCAGATCTGGGGTGAGAGAATGAATGATGCACAAGTGCACGTGGAGAGCCCGTGGGGCACGAGGTTCCATCTTTAAATGGTCTCCTAGGCAGCCCCAAGTACAACACACCATGGCAAGTCCCTTTCGAGAGGGAGGGTGAGGAGAAACTGGCCCAACCCGAAGCGTCCACCATGCAGAGCGGAACCCACAGCAGGCGGCACTGCCGTGACCTGTCACCTGTGCACGGGGAAGCCAGGAGGAATGTTGTTTTTCACACCATCTAACCACGGAAGCCCGCCGCATGTACAGATCACGTTTCCATCTGATTTAGAGACCTTGAAAACTCCCACCGAGAGGCAGGTCTGTCACCTTACGACCAGCCTGGAGTCCAAGATGCCAAGGCCACACACATGCAGGAAACATGGCCCCAGAAGGAAGCCCAAGCTGGACAGTCACCAAACGTGTTTAAGAGGACTTGGCCAAACACACTCGCTGGTACGTTCTGCAGCCTTGGGGAGGGGAGGCAAAGGGCCGTGTCCTAAAACAGGGGTCCTGGCACCCATGCAGACAGCATCGTGACAGCAATGGCCGTTCGGTCGTGTCCTCACAGTAGGGAATGACGTTGGAATCACACACCTGAGAACACAACCATCAAAGAACAGCCCAGCGCTGCTGGAGACAGAGCCCTCTCTTCTTCACACTGCCTGAATTCAGAGCAAAGTCGCAGCACCTGGGCCTGTCCCCAGGCCTGAGCCAGGTTTTCCTTTTCCTGCAAGGTAATGGGAAGGCCTGAGATCTCAGACAATCCATCACCCACTTTAAAGTTCTGAAAGTGACGTGAGCAACACGGAATGGATACGTGGAGTGACGCAGGCAGACGCGTTCAAGTGGCTGCGTTCTCCTTGCCCGCCAGAATTTCGGGAAAGTAAAAGACAATAAATAAGAGAAAACAAAGTTTATTCCAGCAAGGAAGTAATGAACAACACCGAATTTCCCTTCTTCATAATTTTCACAGGCAGAAACAGGGACTGTTGTAGGCTTTCCCTGTTTAGTTGTCTAAAGTAGAAATATGTCCTGAAGCCACACACCTTCTGGCCCTCTAAGAGAATGATGTCCTTTTTGGGGACACATGGTGTTTACAGGTGACCAACGTTTTAAGAAACCCAGAGTGTGGAGATGGCTGATCCAAAACAGTAAGGAATTTTCCAGCAGACTGCTGTCACCCTGACAGTGGGCAGTGAGAGGCATTTACCATCCACGGGAGGAAGAAGGGACTTGCAAACATTGCAGGGGAATCCTGAAGGCCAGCCTCCCCGGCACAGAGTGGGTTTTAAACCCCTGGCTGCTCATTCTCACAGGTCTTCACAGGACTAAACCAAGACCCCTGAAAGAGCCTCCCAACCCTGAGACAAGTGGGGCCTCCCCCAGGTGAAAGGCAGCTGCCCTCTGGAAGTGGGGGGCTAAGGAAGAAACTCAAGAGAAATCCACCACGAACCACGAAACAACAGGTGCTGGCGAGACGCAGAGACACTTGCACACTGTTGCCAGCACGGCCTGCCAGTGTCTGTTACAATCCCTCTGGAAAACAGTATGGAGAGTTCTCAGATAGATAAATGTGGACCTACCATTCAACCCAGCCATCCCACTACTAGGTAACTACCCAAAAGAAAATAAATCATTTTATCAAAAAGACACCTGTGCCCAAATGTTTATTGCAGCACAATTCACAATTGCAAAGATGTGGGATCAACCCAAAAGCCTGTCCATGTACAAGTGGATTAAGAAAATGGGGTGTGTGTGCACCACGGAGTACAACTCAGCCATAACAAAGGATGAATCAGTGCCCTTTTGTAGCAACTTGGGAGGAACTGGAGACCATTACCTGAGTGAAGAGACACCACATGGACTGTCTAATAAGCTTGAACGAACAGATGAGCACACGAGTTGCACAGAGGGAAGCAAAATCATTGGAAATTAAGCAGGTGATGCTCTCCTGGGCCTCCACCATACAGAGAGCAGATGGTGGCACTTCTCAGCCTTCACAATCACACAACTCAATGCCCCCTGTGACTCCCAGGATGGAGATAGATTACATATTGTTTGTGTTTCTCAGGAGGACCTGACCCACCCTGTGCTACTGGGGCATGGAGAGCATCCTCCTTTCCCTCTGTTGTCATCTAATATTCCCGTGTGGATAAACCACCATTTACCCAACCACCCCACTGTTCATGCCTATGTGGCTGGCTTCTAACGTTTTCCTATAACAAATAATGACAAAATGAACAGCCTTGCTTATGTACTATTTTATTGCCAAGGTATTTGGAGATAGATTCCTAGAAGTAGAATTACTGGTTCAAAGGGTAACAACATGTGTAATTTCACTAACTATAGGCAAATTTCCTTCCACAAGGTTTATATGGCCAGTTTGTGATGGCTATGTGACATAATGTTTTAATTATTATTATTATTTTTTTTTTTTTTTGCATTTTTTGGCCAGGGCTGGGCTTGAACCCGCCTCTTCCAGCCTATGGGGCTGTCGCCCTACTCCTTTGAGCCACAGGCACTGCCCTGTTTTAATTTTTTTAATTCCCATTTTTATTTTTCACATTACTTAACAGACACTGGCAGGCCGTGCTGGCAACCAACCACAGGGTGATAGTTGACCATTCACAGCTACTTCAGTCGCTAGCTCCTGATGTAAAATGTTAGATTACTTTAGCAAGTGCAGTCTAATGGTGTGATTCCTTTTGAACAATTTCTACACACACACGTTCATGCATCCAATAGTCAGAATTGACAAAGACCAGTATCTTCACATAGTTACTTAAGATGACTTTTCTCTTCATTAGAAGAAACGAAGCATTTTAGACCGAGTTTAAGCCTCTACGTGCAGCCCAGGAGCCCCATCACAGCCCCAACTCTGCCTCCACTACAGAGGCAACAAGTCCAATGACAGGGACGGGAGTGGACCCTCCTGCCCACGAGCTCCCTTTCCGGCATGGGGGATGTATCTCTTGCCTCTGTCCATTTGCTACTCAAACATCCAGGGGAAACGTCCCTGGATAACTCTCCTACTGCCCCTACCGTAATTTCCTCTAGGCAGAGTCTGGACAGGGTTTCCTGGGTTTCCAGCTCAGGGACACAAGCCACATCACTGTCCACTCAACTCAGTGGGCCGCACACGGGGGCTCTTGCTTCCCCACCCTTTGGCAACACTTGCCATTGCTATGTGGGTTGATTTTTATCCGTCTGCTGGGTGTCAATAGTAACTTGCTTTACCTTGTATTGAATGCAATAAGGTTTTTAAAACAACAGTGTCTTCCTTTAATGAGAAAATTTACTTTCACTTGGCTTTTTAAAATGTATGTCCCCTCCCACAGGAACAAATAACATAATACAAAAGACACTTATTCTCATCTCTGAGAACCTAAAACCTTCATGTCTGCAGCCCTTCATGTAAATCTGGGAATGTGCAGATATACAAGGTATCCATCAAGTTTGTGTGTAATTTACTATGTGAAATTGTTTTAAATTGCACACGGACTTCATATCCACCCTGTATACAGCATATACATTACTAATTTTAGAGAAGAATTAAAACATAAGCATCAGACCCATTGGGATGTCCCCAGATGATTTTCAGAACTGACGGTTCTGCTGATATGTTAAGATTTCTTTGTTCACAGCAAAAACACAGATTTCCAAGAACGCTGTCTTAGAAAATATGACCAAAACCCCTACACATTTTATAATATATTATGACTATTATTCTGTATACAGAGCCTAGTATTTCATTCTTTATAGTTTGAATTTTTGCTCATGTGCCAAAAGAAATTCTTCCAGAGTCTCATTATATCTATTTCTATAGCCATAAAAACAAAATAAATGCACATGTATAAATTATTCATCTACATTTTGACAGATATGCCAAATTTACCTTTTTACCTTTAGGTATAAAACAATATTAGAAGGTGGATTTTTTTGTAATTTTTAGCATGTAAAGGTAAACACTGATTGAGTGCTTGGGGACAGTTTGTACCTTACATGGAAGGCACGCTCCCAGTTCATCAGAGACACTCTTACATTACAGAAAAGATACCACTCATTGTTAACTGACTCAAGAACTGGGAAAAACCTCCAAAATAATCAATTTGTATTGGCAGCTGGGTTCTGAACTGGAATTAGCAGTAATCCAGTTCAGATTACTATCTAACTGTAATCCTAACAGGATGGCTTTATAATAGGCTGAGGCACGAGAAGGTCTTTAAGCCCAAATAAAAATAAATAAAAGCTCAATAAAACCCTGACTATCCATCATAGTATCAGAAAATCCACCTTACGTAATTTCACTCCCAAGTTACAACGTGAAATATATACAGTATTTAAGAAAGCAAGCACGGGACAGCTACGTGCAATTATCCCTTTGCTGAATTTACTTTATCAATGAGTGTGACTGTGTGTAACATCATCTAATTGGGACACGTGCTTTGAAAAGTCTTTTTAAGAAAAATACATCTCTGAGTCTTGGCTGGAATCTCCATAACCATCCAGCACTCCATAGGATGGCTTGGCCCCAACCGTTACCATAATAAGTTTTCTTACAATGATTTCACAGATGACATAGTTGCTATTTGCTTTTTTAATATGCTTACCATAAAAATCTCACTCTCATTTGCCTCTTTTTTACATGAAGCCAAGTCATAAAAAGACATTCAGAAATTAATTCAGATAAAGAAGCAATTACACAGCATGCGAACTCTGGAGGGAAAGTCATTGAGCTCTTCAGCCTGCTCATCATTCAGCGAGGCTGATCTGGATGGAGCAAAGGAAGTGAAGTTGCAGGGTCTACCCCGCGAGTCTCCTCATTCACATGCAGACATTCCCAAACAGAAAAATGAGGTCTCTCTCCTCCTGGCTCGTGTTCAGGGGGCAGGGGTGGGGGGAGTCTCAGGAAGTCCTCAGCCCTCCCACAGGGGCCTTGGGCTGTCTGCCACTACTCAGAGGCGATTTCCCCAAGCTGCAGCCTGTCTCTCACCCACTCACCACACGTGGAATAGTGTCACCCCATCCATCAATTCACTAATCCAAATGTGTCCTCTCTAATTAGTGCCAAACGGACATGACAGTGATGGATGCTGGTGAGCTGAGGCCACGTTAAGCACCAAGGTCAGCCCGTTTCTGGGAGGGGAAGTTAACAGTATCAATCCACTCATCAGCCCTAGAAGGCCGCATCTACCAACTACTCCCTGCCGTCCACCCTATCCCTGGGACAACCAGCGTAAGCCATCCTATTGCTGGGGAAGGAATCACCAGGAGATTCTAAAGAACTTTCCTGAAGACTTTGGGATGTACTTATTTCCCCCTGCCCAAAAGCCATCATGCCCTTTCCAGGTCATAGCACCTTGGTTTCCCTTGAAGGCGGCCCAGGCCTTGCCCAGTCATGCCAGGTGGTTTGGAAGAGGCCAACACCTTGGCCAGTAAGATCTGATTGTGAGAGTTTGGGTTTCTATCTTCACTAGTGGGAAAGAAACTCTTCTCCTTCCCTGAGCTGGTAGGCTGGAGCCTGGAGATCTTGGGGACCCAGGAGGGGAGGGAAGAGCTGGCAAGAGCAGTGAGCACTGACAGCCAGGCTGTGGGGTGGGCAGGCAGTGAACACTGGCAATATTATCAGGTCCCCCACGTCCCGTAGACCTGACAGTCACACTCTTCTGGACCAAATCAACTCTCGATCAAACTTTGATGGTAAAGCCAGCCTGGGTGGTTTCTCTGCAGCAGCAAAAGCTACATGCAGATAAAAGAATTTTGACGGGTAAGGTGAGAAACTTTCCGAAGAGAAGGCGCCCAGCCCATACCATCCATAAATCAGCCTGAAGGATGTATCCCAACACCAGCAATCTTCAGGGAGCATATCACACAGACGGCCTCACAGCTAGAACAAAGTAGGAAAATAGACAACCCAAATGCCCCAGTTTATAGAGCATCAGTGGGGGGCTCGGATCTGGATCAAGGGACCCCGATTCTGAATACATTTACGAAACCAGGTGGGATGTCAGATGCTGTGGGAGAGGACTCCCACAGAGTATGATGTCTGTGATTACAGCACTGTTCCTTTCTCTGGGGACTTGGCAGCTTGTTTGTCAAAGGGATACAAGGGAGGGACAGGGAGGGGGAAAGGTATAACTAAGAAAGAGTAGGAAGGTCCCATCCATGCCTGCCCACCCCCCGACCTCTCCCTGAACTCAGCGCCCTTCCCCAGTGGACCACCAAGTGTCCTGACTCACTCACTGCCTCACACCATCACCCTTGGGGCTCCCACTCGTACCCTGACTATACTGCAGCTTCTCCATGTGGATCACCAAACCATGGCCAGAGCCGTCTCGACCCACCCCCTCCACCACATTTGAAACCTTCCAAGGCCTTCCCAGTGCTCTTAGTGAAAACAAAAAAATCTCAGCTGGAAATTGGCTCACATCTGTAATCCTAGCACTCTGGAGGTTGAGTCAGGAGTATGCCTTGAGCTCAGGAGTTCAAGACCAGCCTAAGCAAGAATAAGACCCCATCTTTACTAAAAATAGACAAATAAGCTGGGTGTTATGCCGGGCACCAGTAGTCCCAGCTACTTGGGAGACTGAGGGAGGAGGATCGTTTGAGCCCAGGAGTTGCTGTGAGCTATGATGCTGCCACTGCACTCTATCCTGGCGAAAAGAGTGAGACTCTGTCTCAAAAAATAAAAATAAAACAAAAAATAAAGACAAAAGGAGGTGGTGCAAGATGGCAACCGAGTAACAGCTTCCCTGCAACTGGGCACAGTGAGTCTGGGGAGATAAGACTCCAGGCATCTCTGGCTGGTGGGATCTGCCTATGATCATCCCTTTGAGGACACAGGGAGTCACCAAGGGAATTCTGGACCCCAAGAGGAGGACAAAAACAGTGGAAAACTGGAAAGTGGTTGTGTGTGTTCGATCGACCTAATCCCACCAGCAGTCACAAGTACAAGCAGCAGTGAGACTGCAAACCGGAAAGGCCTTACCTATGAACTGCTTTGGTATTTTTAGACTTGGCACTCAGTTGAACTGCCTTGAGGAGAGCTTTAGCAGGAGTGCGGAGAACTCTGGGCATTGTCTAGGGCCCCAAACTGAGCCGCTGAGCTGGACAGAGCTAATGGTGTTCAGCTGTGGGCAGCAGGGAGCCATTGTAAGAGAACTGCCCTGGCAAGCTCTGCCCTCAGGGTCATAGAGCAAGGATTGGGTGGGAGGTAGTAACCTACTGACTGAGCAACCTAAAGGTGGGGACTGAGCTGCCTTACAGCCTTAACCCTCAGGGGCAGAGTAAGACCGGTTTTGGCACACTGGAGCCTCAGGCTGTTGCCCTGGGTAGAGTGTCATGGCGTTACAGCTCATAGGAACCTCAAACTCCTGGGCTTGGAGCTGCCTTCAATAAGAGCTGTGCTACGACCCCCGACGGGAGACCCGCACCTGCCAGGCCTCTGCGTGCCCTAACCAGGACCTGCAAGAGCCGCAAAACCCTGCATCCTCCCTCCTGTACCCTCCCTGCCTCCACACCGGCCTCCTCATCTGGCCAGGGACTCTGGTAGCCGTGTGCCCTCCAGAGCCCTCCCTGCCCCTGTGCAGAGCCCTTCTCCTGGTCAGAGACTGCTGGAGCCTTGGGCTCTCTGTGCCAAAGTCACTGGGTGCCAGGCATCCCCAGAACCGTGTGCACCACCTCCCGCCCTATTGCTGGATCTGGGGGTGTCACACTCCAGAGCTGCTTCCACAACCAGAAGTCCCTGGCTGAGGCAGCCCTAGAGGAACTACACAGGGTGACTCCTTACAAAGATCCAGCAACAATAGAGTGATCCCACTGGGGTCTAATCTTGGAGAGACATCTCCCCAACTCTGAGGACAGCCAAAGGCAATGGTGAAAAACAATCATGAGGCAAAATCAACAGAAAAACTCTGGCAATATGAATAATCAGAGTAGATCAACTCCCCCAAGGATCAATGTGGCAGACACAGCACAAGAAACCATGCACAAACAAATAGCTGAGCTGTCAGAAATCAAATTCAGAATCTGGATAGAAAATAAGATCGAATTAGAATTCCAAACAGTAACCCAAAAGATATCTCAAGATTCCAACGAATTCAAAGACCAAATGACCAAAGATTTTGACACATTGAGACAAGAAGTTGCAGTCCTCAAAGATCTGAGAAACACAGAAGAATCCCTCAGTAACAGAATGGAGCAAGCAGAAGAAAGGATTTCTGACATTGAAGACAAAGCTTTCAAATGCTCCCAAACTCTCAAAGAGGAAGAGAAATGGAGGGCAAAAACAGATCACTCTCTCAGAGAGCTTTGGGATAATTCAAAGAAAACCAACATTCATCTTATAGGGATCCCCGAAAGCGATGAAGTGGCTTCACAAGGCACAGAGTCTCTTCTCCATGAGATTGTGAATGAGAACTTTCCAGGCATGCCAAGAGATTCTGAAATTCAGATAGCTGACAGTTTCAGAAATCCAGCATGACTCAACCCAAATAAGACATTCTCCAAACACATCATAATCAATTTCACTAAAGTTAATATGAAGGAGAAAATTCTGAAAGCAGCCAGACAAAAAAAACCCATCACCTACAAGGGCAAGAATAATTGCAGATCTCTCTGTTGAAACCTTTCAAGCTAGAAGAAGATGGTCATTGACTTTTGATCTCCTAAAACAAAATAACTATCAACCCAGGATCCTGTACCCAGCTAAACTGAGTTTCATTTATGTCAGAGAAATTAAATACTTAAATGACAGTCACATGTTGAAGAAATTTGCCACAACTAAACCAGCTCTCCAGGATATTCTCAGACCTATCCTCCATAAAGACCAGCGTAATCCTCCACCACAAAAGTAAACCCACCCAGAAAATTTTGATCAAATTCCAACTTCCACAGTC
>CAUYPK010073080.1:0-25102 GCA_963574355.1 Loris lydekkerianus | reverse complement strand
CCGCGGCCGGCCGGTTGGCGGCTGGGGGGCCGCGCGGGGGGGCGGGGGCCGCCCCCCCCCCCCCCCAAGCTATGCTTGCCTCATATCATGTGTTGAAAGTAAGATGAGGCATAAAAAGTGTTCACATAGTTAATTTTTTGGAATGAAGTCAGAGAGAAAGAACACAAATGAGAGAAAGAGTGAGGCCAATCTGAGGCTGAGAAAGAGGAATCTTCCTAAACTGAGTTTTGTGCTAACAGTCATTCACATTTTCTTCGGCACTGAGCTGCTTTCATGGATTCCTTCATCCTCCCACCAGCACCCTAGGTGCTACTCTCATCCCATCATAAGTGAACAGCCTGAGACCCAGAGAGGTTAAGTCACCTGCTGACAGCACAGACTGGTAGATGGTGAATCAGGCAGGCTCCTAGCAGGGGACAGATACTTCAGATGCTTAAATCTGAAGATCCAGGAAATAGACACAGCTATGTGGAGAGGGTCACTTATAAAAGCCTGAGGCCTTTAGGTAGGGAACGTAGCTGGCCTAAAGTGGCCCTGCAGGCAGGGAGGGAGGCACAGCGGGGAAGGACAACAGGATGGTGTGGCGGGTGGGGGGATTTCGGTCCTCACTTTCTTTCTCCCTATGGTCCACACAGGCCAGGTCCTGAGGACACACGACACAGTGAGGGGGTAGATCTGGAGGCAAGCAGCAGTGGAACAGGAATTTGAACTTCAGCTGATTCCAGGACAGATTCCCTTAACAATTATATGTCTGTCTGTCTAAGCACAAAGTCCGTAAGCAGGGCCGGTACCAACGTAACAAAGGCCTGAATGGTCAGCGAGGGATTGCTGTAGCACAGTAGGTGGATGCTGTTAGACATGCTTCTCTATAGGGGAGCGCTGAGGACTGTTTGTTAATGGTCTGGTTTGGATTAACTTCTTCAGTCCTCTTGAGAGGTGGCAGAGAGGTCTCCTTTGTATTTTGTTGCCTCTTGTAGCTAATTATGTTTCTCAGAATAGTCTGAGCGCTGTAGCTGCTGGAGATGACTCTCTGGGTAACTTCAGCCTCACTCCAGGGCCAGCCTGCATCTGATTATTCTGCCTGGTCACATCCCATCTCGGCAGTACAGGAAGGACGTTTCGTTTATGACACCTCACTGCAGTTCCACGGCAAACGGCCCCACTCACTTCTGGAAGACGGCTTTCTTCTTTCTAACTGCAGCTTCAGGAGTGCAGAGGAAAAGAGATGCCTGAACATTTACATGGGTTCCCAGGCTAATTCGCAGAGCCTTGGCTACCTGGGTAAGGAAGGGTGGTCCTCTCTAGCTCTGAAAGTGGTGGGATTGATTTCACCATGCAGTTCTTTACTGAGTGCCTACCGTGGGCTGACACTGGGGCTACAGTGATGGATATGACAGATGTGGTCTCATTACACTTTCAGAATTTTAGAAGTACAAGTTGCCAGTTGAGATCGAAAGAGATGTCTTTCCTCCCTTTGTGAATATGAGAGGGGACAAAGAATCAAGCTTTAAAACAATTATAGATGTGAGAGAGACATAAAAAACCAAATTGCATAATAGCCTTTTTAGCAACGTTACATGAAACCTGATGGTGAAATGTGCACGTACACCATATGCCATGTGTGCATTGCGCTTTTAATCAAATAACTTGAGTATACACTTAGCTGCATCCCATCTTCCTTTCTGTGTATTCAGAGAATTCTTTCTATTTGACTAGGAGAGAGAACAACAACGATAATAGTAAGTCACTGTAGTAAGTGTGGTGACCTGAATTCCAGGTCACTCCCACTACTCAACAGTGGATCTCAGATTATATCTCTCACTACTTAACAGCGGATCTCAAGTCCTTTACATTTTCATAGAGTGAGAAGGAAGTCTTTATAGGAGCACAAGATTTTGAAGATTCTCTAGGAGTTTCTACAAATTCAAATGTGGCCAAATGTCAACGTCATCTAGACAGTTCCACGAACAGTCACGGAGAACTCACTGTCTGCGAGGCAGGCAGCCAGGAAAAAAACACGTGGCTGAGAGTACAGGATTCTGAAATCAGATGTGTGAAAATATCAGGCAAATAGTTCAGTCTCTCAGTGTCCTTCCCTTTAAATGGAAATAACACCTCTTCCAAATGGAGTTGTGACGCTCAGGTGATGTTGCACCCAGCGCAGAGCCTGGCGCACCACGCGCACCAGTACACACTTCTAAACCCCACCAGCATTCCCACAGTCACTCTAGTGTTGTCTGAACTCTCTTCTCTAATCAAGTAGGGCTCTGGGATATGAGGTTAACCCTCAGTGGTGGTTTTTCTAGACACTGTCAACAGAGACAGAATTTGTAAGCTTAGCAGTAATTTCAAGGGAAGGGTATAAAGGAGCAATCCAGATAGTAGCCAATGTGTGAAAGAAATGTTTAGAGGAGGAGATAGAGGTATAGTCTAGAGCAATTGCCCAAGGTACAGTGTGGCTGTCATAGCTTGGATTTACCACTAACATTTCAGGACACAGACGGGCAGGGAGCTAATAAAGGCAGGCACTGACCTGCGGGGGGCAATAATGTTCAAGGATCTTAGATGCCACTGCACAGATGGGAAATAGGCATTGCCCACCTAGGTTCTGGGGATCTGGGTTTAGTGGGAACTGAGCTGAGGGAGCCAAAGAGAAAGCACGTAACTAGCCAAGAGAGAGAATGCAGCTAGAGTCACAACCTAGAGAACAAATTTGCCTTTCTGGACAAAAGGATCTAAAAAAGAGAGATGAATGAATGGAGCAAGAGATGAAGACAATTAAGGAGGAAGTGAAGGTCTGGCCTGTGGTCTCATTCTCTATTTGGGTTCTGACTAGATGGTTTTTGAGATTAAGATGCATTTCAGCTGGACCAGCAGAAATTACAGAACACTGAGAGCAGCTGGGAAGCAAGGTGGGGAAATATGAAGGCTGCTCTAGCTCATACTAAGCGGGTTCTGTTTGAGCCTATAGACAGTGTTGATCATATTTTTGTTTAGCAAGACCACCTTTAAACACTTCACCTTATCCTCATGGTCCTAATTAGTTGCCTTTTCCACATCATAAGTTAGGTTTTAGTTATCTTTTCCTGTGACTCTCTTCCTTCTGTGAACTTCCTTGAAGGGCAGACCCTGTGTCTTACTTAGACTTTGATGCCATTAAAAAAAAAACAGAGACAAGGACATGGAAGATAAAGTTCAGGTTTATGTAACATCCCTGAGAAATTTGTTTCTAGAAACTCCTTTCCTTTTTTTTTTTTTTCCTTTTGAGAATGTATGTTTTTTTATTTTTTTATTAAATCATAAACACATAGATCACATATACATTAATGCTTTTATGGAGTACAATGTGCTGATTTCATATAGAATTAGGAACGCTTACATCACTCTGGCTAATTTGTACCTCATCTTGTTTACTTAATGTGTTAAGACATTTATACTCTATACTAATAGATCCGACATATACCCTTGCATTATGCACCATAGGTGTGATCCCTCCATTCATTCTCCCTCGATCTTATCTCCCTATTCCCCTTCCTTCCTCCCTCCCTCCTTCATCTTAGGCCATAGTTGTGATCTTTTCTTCATATGAAAGTGTGAGTGATTGTAAATTGGTTTCATAATAGTACTGAGTATAGCAGATACTTTTTCTTCCATTCCTGAGATACTTTACTAAGTAGGATATGTTCCAGCTTCATCCATGTAAACATAAAAGAGGTAAAGCCTCCATCATTTTTAAGGCTGCATTATATTCCATGGTATACATGTACCACAATTTATTAATCCATTCATGGGTCGATGAGCACTTAGGCTTCTTCCATGACTTGGCTATTATGAATTGAGCTATAATGAACAATCTGGTGCAAATAGCTTTGTTACAAAGTGATTTTTGGTCTTTTGGACATGGGCTTGGGGCTTTAGGTAGCAAGTTGCTTCTCTCTTATACTAAAGTCAGGTTCCTGGGGATGGGTCATCCCAATTGGGTGTGCAGCACTGGAAGCTTCCTGAGAGTTCTTTTTCTCTTTCCATTTCATCGGTCTCCTCCACTTTATCTTTTTGTTGGCCCATAGTATTCAACATGTATTTAGTAAAGGAAAGGCTGGTACCTCTTTTTTGAAGGACAGTTTTCCAGTGAGGCCTTCAGAATGATGCTTTCTCCTCTGTGTTATGGTAGCCTTGTGTTGTGGGGTGGTAAGATGCTTTAGCAGTGTGGCAGCCCACCTGATCTCTGGGGAGTAAACCATTTCACCCTGCACTGCCAGGGCTGAAGAGCAAGCCCTGGCCATCAGATGTGGCCAGTGGAGGGCAGCAGAGGGCTATAGAGCCTGGTCCAGTTTCCCTGTGGAGGTACTGGAACTACCAGGAGATATCCCTCTCTGTGTCAGAGTGTAGGGCTGATAGCAGACCACCCACAGGCAACCAAGAAGAGCCAACAGCCCCTTGGGAGAATTAGGCTGTAGGGAAACTGAGGAGCTGACATTCTTGAAAACTCTGAAATAGATTAGATGAGGGAATGCCAACTGGAAAGTAGGAACTTTGAGCATGTGGAGAAAGGCCTGCCTAGTACTATAACAGTCCTTTTACCTCTGCAGACCATGAGAGAACTTGAGGAGCTTGATGAGACAGCTTCTGCAGGACCTCAAAAGAACCTCAACTGGTCTTTAGGCCCTTCCCCTAGCTTAGACAACTATTGGCTATAGTGGTTCTGGGCTCTGAAATAACGCCCCCTTTTTATTCTCCCCCACCCACTTATCTCCCTTCCCAAACCCATTTCTGTCTCATCTGTTGTTCTGTAGTTAGTTGAGGAAGCTGGTACCAAACCTGGGTTAAATCTCAGCAGCCTCACTGGTGACCATCCAACCTCCATTTGGGGCCATGAGTAACAGAAATCAGGAGATGTTTCTTCCTATTTTCATTGAGATTTGCTTACTGGCTAAGAGAGGTCTCTGGGGTCTTTCTGGTAGCTAATTTAAGCCACATATCTTCATTCCTACAGTGATGTTACAGCCTTCTCTTACTGTGATTTCCCAGGAGAAAAAAATTTCTTTACACTTACAATAATAAAAATGGTCATCCATCACATGTGAGAAAGAGAAGAGGAATCCCTCACAATTTATTTTCCCTCCCCCTCCATTGGTGCCTTCACTCTAGGTGTAACAGCCATGGGAATCAATGGTTATGAGTTCCTTTTGTTGGTCTAGGTATAGCTGCTGATATTACTAACATTAGGCTTCGTGACTTATTTAAAAAGAGAGATAACATGTGTATGTCCACATTTATTTTTTTCAAGTTCATTGGTCAGTTTTATTCTATCAATATCTGTATGCTTTAATCATCTCTGGTTATTATTCTTCAAAGTAGCATCAGAAATACTCTTATTGGCTACAGCCTCATTTTCTGGAAAGGTATCTTTCTAAATGAGGTACCCTTCCCCTTCTTTCCATAGTTGGTTAGCAAGAGGTGGAGTTGAATGAATGGAAGGGTCAGTGCTTACTATAAGTGCCATCTCCCTGTTTTGATCCTAGGATATTTCCCTTTCTTTGGTTAAACAAAGGAGACAGCTACCATCATTTTCTTTCCTCATTCAATAGATGTGAGTGTGAGGTCATCACCAAAGGAAGAGTTTGAGGACCAATTAGCTTGCCACGCATTCCACTTGGCTTTAGAATCTCTGTGCCTTGGGAGAGAATATGACCCTTTAAGGCCCTTCCTATTCTATCAAAATTTAGCAGATTTTCTGCCTTCTCAACTACAATCACATCCTTTGCATTGGACATATTGATATTATTCTTGGTGGCTTAGAGGACAAAATTAGAATTCATCAGTGAATAGCTATTATAAGGAAACATGGGTGCAATTTAAAGATGCATTTCTTTTTTTAATTTCAAATTAATATGAGAGTAAAAATCTTTAGGTTACATTGTTCTCACTTCCAAGGTAAAGTTCATGTCGTAGTAGAGTTCCTCACTCAGAGATGTCGTAGTAGAGTCCCTCACTCGGGGGTGTGCTGAACATGCTCACACTGTGCACATTAGGTGAGATCCTGCCAATCACCTTCCCTCCTACCAATCACCTGTCCTCCCTTCCCCTTTCCTCTTCTCCCCTCTCCCTTGCTAGACCATTTCATGTGGGCATGCAATTATTTATATATTGGTTTCATATTAGTATTGAGTACATTGGATTTTTTTCTATTCTTCAGATACTTTACTAAGAAGAATGTGTTTCAGCTCCATCTAGGTAAACATAAAAGCTATAAAATCTCCATCTTTTCTTATGGCTGAATAGTACTCAATGGTTTACATATGCAACAGTTTGTTTATCCATTCATGGGTTGATGGGCATTTGGATTGCTTCCATGATTTGTCAATTATGAATTGAGCTGCAATAAACATTCTAGTGCAAATGTCTTTGTGTGGTAAATGATTTTTGTTCTTCTGGGTAAAACCTAGTAATGGAATTGTGGGATCAAATGGAAGGTCGACTTTTAGTTCTTTACGAATTCTCCATACTTCTTTCCATAAAGGTTATATTAGTTTGCAGTCCCACCAGCAGTATGTAAGTGTTCCCTTCTCTCCACAGTTTCTGCAGCTTTGGGACTTTGTGATGTGTGCATATCTAACTGGAGTTAAGTGATATCTCAGAGTGGTTTTGATTTAAATTTCTCTCATGATTAGGGATGATGAGCATTTTTTTATGTGTTTGTTGGCCATCCATCTGTAATCTTCAGAGAAGTTTCTGTTCAAGTCTCTCTCTCTCTTTTTTTTTTTTTTTTTTTTTTTTGTGGGAGAGTCGCATTTTGTCACCTGGTGTCGTGTTCTGTGGCATCACAGGTCACAGCAACCTCAAACTCCCGGGCTTAGGCGATTCCCTTGCCTCAGCCTAAAGACTGCTGTTTTTCAGTTCTGCCTAGAGGAGCTATATCTGTGTAGCTAGGACTACAGGTACCCGAGACAATGCCAGGGTTTTTTTTGTCATTATTGTCTTTGTTGTTTAGCAGACCCTGAACAGATTTGACCCTGACCAGATTTGAAACCACCAGCCCCAGTGCATGTGGCTGGCACCCTAACCACTGAGCTACAGGCACTGAGTCACAACTCTCTTGCTCACTTATAAATAAGGTTGAGAATTTTCTAAGTTAAATATGCCTAAAGATAAATAGAGCAGATTCACAAGGGGGTGAACTATAGTCACTTGGGGCTCAAGTAGAGGTGAAGACCACTTGCCAACCCTGTTTCTCTCTGATAGCCCGATCAGAGGACACATGATAGCCTTCTAAAATGGGTTTCTAACAAGATTCTATTGATATCTGGAACTTTAGCCAGTAGAATAGCATGATGCAGTTTAAAAACAGTATCTATCTTCAGAGAAATTTCTGTTCAAGTCTCTTGCCCACATAGAAATGGGGTTATTTGTTTTTTTCTTATTGATTAGTTTGAGCTCTCTGTAGATTCTAATTATCAGACCTTTGTCAGAAGCATAACCTGCAAATATCTTTTCCCATTCTGAAGGCTGTCACTTTGCTTTATTTACTGTGCTCTTGGCTGTGCTGTGCAGAAGCTATTTAGTTTGATCAGATCCCAGTAATATAATTTTGGTATTGCTTCGATTGCCCGGGGGGGGTCTTTCTCATAAAAAATTCTCCCAGGCCAATTTGTTCAAGAGTTTTCCCTGCACTATCTACTAATATTTTTATAGTTTCATGTCTTAAGTTTAAATTTTTTGTCCAGTGATAATCAATCTTTGTTAATGGTGAGAGATGGGGGTCCAGTTTCATTCTTCTACAGGTTGCCAGCCAATTCTCCCAGAACCATTTGTTAAATATGAAATCTTTCCCCCGCTGAATGTTTTTGATAGGTTTGTCAAAGATCAAATGACTGTAAGTGTCTGGGTTCATCTCTTGGTTCTCTATTCTGTTCCATACATCTACCTCTCTATTTTTGTGCCAGTAGCAGGCTGTTTTGATCACTACAGATTTATAGTGTAGCCTGAAGTCTGGTAATGTGATATCTCCTGATCTTTTTTTATTTCTGAGTAGTGTATTTGATATTTGAGGTTTTTTTCTAATTCCATATAAAATGAGGCACTATTTTTTCAAGATCTTTAAAGTATGATGATGGTGTCTTAATAGGGATGTCATTAAATCTGTATAGACATTGCCCATCAACCCATGAATGGATTAATAAATTGTAGTATATGTATGTCATGGAATACTATGCAGCTATAAAAAAGATGGAGACTTCACATTTTTTATGTTTACCTGGATGGAGCTGGAACATATTCTTCTTAGTAAAGTATCTCAAGAATGGAAAAAAAAAGTATCCAATGTACTCAAAACTACTATGAAATCAGTATATAATAACCTACATATTCATAGGAATGATAAAACATAACTATAGTCCAGAAAGAAGGAGGGAAGAGGAAAGAAAGGGGAAAGGCAGGGGAGGTCGAGAGGAGGGATGGTTTTTGGGGGGGGATCCAACCTAATGTGCATAATGCAATGATACATTTCCATACTATTAAGAATAGAGTATGAATGTTTTTGCCACAACAAATAAGTAAGCAAGGAGATGGTTATGTTAATCAGTTAGATGTAAGCATTCCACATTGTATATCAAATCAGCACATGTACCCCATAAATGCATTAGTGTACACAGTTATGATTTAATAAAGAATTAGAAAAAATAAAAACAGTATTCAACTTCTTTATGCCCAAGAATTAGCATTTGTTGAGCTCCTAGGTACCAGGTACTATGTACATCACTCACTTCATAGCCTTTAATGCTCACAGCAACCCTGCTAGGCAAGGTTTATTCTCTTCATCCCACAGGTAAAGAAACTGAGACTCAGAAGGTTTAAGTCACTTGTCCAAGTTCATATTAGAACCCAGATTTGTAACCAGATCTGTCTGAAGGGCTATCTTTCAACACATCAGGCTACCTTTTTTAAAGGAAAAAAAAAAGGCTATGTCTAGCAAAGCTCTGTTCTTCTGAGTAATACTATGCATTTTAGTCACAAGTAACAACATTTGCAATAGTAATTCATGCTCCAGGAGCAGTCTGCAATGTTTTTGTGATGACTGTAGGGTAAACCTAGCTGGGCTCTCTTCCGCATTCTCCGCAGAGCATGTGTACAGTCAGTCCTCACGTTTCATGTCAGCAAACAAGTAGGCATGGTGCTCAACGAAGTTGAAAAATAATTTACCATCTCAGATTTACAAGAGTGGCAAGGATTTTACAAGCAGCTATGCTCTGAGAATGATGAAAAACAATGAATTCTGTCAGAAAGTAGCAGCTTTTCCCCTTGATGTTACAACGACTGAGACCACAGCTCCTCTTCTTCAGATCTGAGATGGGCACTAGTTCTCCATGGCATACACCTGTAGCCAGGACTCGAGCATCATAAAAGTGATTTAGGGGGTACTAACATGTTTGTACCCCCTAAATATTTTGAAATAAAAAAATTTTTAAACGATTTGCACTAGACAAGCCATTTGAAGACTGATTACAAATGAGGCCACGAGAATATAGTTAAGTTATTCCGTTAATTTGTAGTTTCAAGAACTAAAAGGTCAGGACCACCCCCAAGGAACAGGGAGGTAGCATTTCCCGGTGCTAGCTGGAAAGCTGGAGCCTATTCAGTCAGCCTTTTGGTATTTATTTCCTTTATATAAAACAGGCATTGAAGCTTGTTTTGTATTCTTTTGTTTTTCAGGTTAGCTCTTGCAATTGGCATTAAATGTGCATAGAGCGATTTTTCGGAAGTAGCATCTGAGCTATAACAAGGAATCTTATCTGGCAGTCTTCCCTGATCTGTCACTGAAGGCTAATCTCACTGCAGGAGCACTGTCATACATCATAAAGATATATACCCTTTCCAGGCATTTTAAAACCCATTCATCTCTCCTTTGTTTCACAAACATTGACATCATCTACAACCGTTGGCTTTAATATTACCAGCAAACAGTTAATTGCACTTGCTATGTGCCTGGCATGGTTCTAAGAGCTTTTTATCTCCTAAGAACTCTGATGATTCTCATTTTCCAGAAGTGGTAACTACTTCAAGCTTTTTTTTTTCCTTATTAGAAGAGAAAAAACAAACAAACAAACAAAAAAACACAAGTTGAAGCAAAATACCTCCAAGCTTTCAAGTGGATATTTAATTTAAAACAAAACAAAAACAGCTTCAAAGAAGTCTAATCCCAAAGCTACTTGTAGAATTCTATTTACTGTTCACCTTAGTGTTCAATCCCGTTTAACAATTTTTGTAGCTAATCAGAATCAATAACTCTGCTTCACTAAATTTGAAATAATGAGATCCCTATGAAGAACAGCCAGTTCTAAGACCCACTGAGGGTAAAACTCTGCATTGTAGCTGCTGCATTTGTGTACTACTGGACTTCCATCTTCATTAACACCTCGCTAATTTTCCTTCTAGTACCCAGTTAGCAACTGGTTGCCCTCAAAGACTGCTGGTTTTTTGCTGCTGTTGTTGTTGTTGTTGTTTGTTTGTTTGTTATTTTGTAGAGACAAAGTCCCACTTTATTGCCCTCAGTAGAGTGCCTTGGTGTAACACAGCTCACAGCAACCTCCAACTCCTGGGCTTAGGCAATTCCCTTGCCTCAGTCTAAAGACTGCTTATTTCAGTTCTGCCTGGAGGAGCTGTATCTGTGTTCTTTTACACCTGTTCTTAGAATTGCAAGTAATAACATTTAATATAAATGGCTTTGTCTTAAGTACAATGTTCTGAGGGCTTGTAAAAGCATTCTTTGCCTTAGACCTTAATTTAGCTTCAATATGGTACATTCAACTGGGTTTATGCAAAAAAATTAGTGTTTCTGAAACTTCTCAAGGACTTTAATATAAATGATTCCCCCTAAGAGCCATGTCCACATATCTCTATAGTTCCAAAATTCTAAATAGGGTTCCAGGCTCTAAAGTTATGACTAAGCATTATAAATGTGAAAGTCCCTGCGAATTGGAAATATTGAATAGCTCTACCTAGAAATTAGTGTCAAGGCCTTCAAGACACCAAGATATAGAATATCTTCATAGTTAAGTCTCTAACCTTTGAAATCTGATGGCCTGAGTCTGCTCTGGCCAGTTACAGCAAATGTAGGTTACTCAGTGATGGACAGGTGCTCATAAAGTAGGAGCAGGGAAAGGTGGGGAATATGTGTATGAGGGGAGTGAGATCAGGTAGGGAACTGGAGGGTCATTTCAAGAGGATGAGAAGTAGAGAAGGAGGGTAAGAAGAATTAAATCACATTAGACATGGTCAAGGATAGCAGCCTGGGGAGCAGGTGGAGATGAAGATTGACAGTATTTGTAGAAAGAGTAGTTTAGTAGTTTTTCTGGGATCTAGAAAAAAATAAGCAGTTTGGAATATTGAGAAGTTTCTTGGGAAACCTGAGTGTTGTGTCTAGAGCTGCATTTAAAGAACAACTTTGACCTCTAGTATTGAAGAACCAAGATATCTGTGACTTACATTGGAATGCCAAGTAGAATAACCAATTGTAGAGAAGGTCTAAGGAAGAAAAACCTCACTAGAATTCTAATTCTTACCATCCTTATAAATTCAAAGAAGTGCTTTCCTTAAAAAGATGATACATGTTCTTAAAAGTGAATAGAAGACATTTTTCCTTTGAGATGTAATGATGATCCTCTCCATCTTTCCAAATGCTGCTTTGAAAGTCTAGTAAACCTGAATGCCTTTCAAGGCAGCAGTTAGACCCCATGTTTGGAACTCAGCAGAATGCAGTTTAATGTGATCAGAGGGGGACATTTGTGCTGTTGGTATGCTGAAGATAATCCATGATATCTCTCCAAATATGTAGATAGATATTATCCTTTTCTTTACCTAAGTCCATGTAATCTGCAGGGTTGAAAAACTTCTCTGGTGAGAGTTTGGAAGGAAATGATTTTGTTGTACTTTGTTTTATAGTTTGATGAGGGTCATTCACAACATAACCCTCTGTTATGAGGAATAGAGTAGTTAAAAACTGACCTGAGTTAACCCAATCAATAGAGGATTATGAAACATCATCTTTTTCTTTCTCTAACAATACAAATCTGTTGTTCTCTTAAGGCTGATACAAAGCTTGTCTATTCCCAGATACTGAATCTGACCAACTACACTTAATACTGCCTAACCTATAATATGTAGATATTATATCATATTAATCCTTCTTATATATATAGCATATGATAGATATACATCTGCACTAAAGGGCCTCTAACTACATTTTCTCTCCAGTAGATTTTGAACACAAGAGGATAGAGTTTCTTGTCCTCTAGTGCTGTAGTGCCCCATGCCCTCTTGCCCAGTACAGAGCACACTCTAGGGGCCCAAGAAATCCTTTTTGAAAATTCAAGACTGACCATGTCAAATGTTGGCAAAGACAGGGAACAATTAGAACTCTTACTCACTGCTAGTGGGAATATGAAATGGTACAGCCATTTTAAAAAACAGTTGGTAATAAAACTACTGTATGATTCACCCATTCCATCCCTAGGTATTTATTCAAGAGAAATGAAGGCATATGCCCACACAGAGACTTGCACATGCATGTTCACAGCAGTGTTATCTGGAACAGCCCTGAATTGGAAACTAGCAAAATACCCATTCATAGGTGAATGGATAAACAAATTGTGGTATATCCATACAATGGAGTACTACTCAGTGTCAACAACAAAAAGGAACAAACTGTTGATATAACAGGATGGATAAATCTCGAAATAATCATACTGATTGCAAAAGCTAGACAACAAAGAGTATATAGTGTATGATTCCAGTTATGTAAAATTCTAAGAAGTTCAAACTAATTCAGTACAATAATAGATAATCTCATTGACTGTGGATGAGAAAGCAGAGAGAAGTAGGTCATAAAGGGCAACGTGAAAGTTTGGGGTGATCTAAATGCTCATTATTTTAATTACGGTGATGGTCTCATTGGTGTATACGTATGTCAAATGTCAAAATTTGCACTTTATATATGTTTGGTTTATTTGCTAGTTTATACCTCATGAAGCTGGAAACACATATTTTTAAAGTGTACTGAAACTATTCTGTATGCAGCGTTTTCCTGTCAGTCTGTTTTCATGGTGAGAAACTCCCTTCTGCTTTGAGACCATCACTCAGGATAACTCTGAGCAGTTTGGGGGTGCTCAGGTCAGATAGAGCTCAGATGGGCCACTTACAAGCTATGTAATCTTAATAAAGTTCCTTGGTGTCTTTATTGCTTTTTATTCTATAAAATAGAATTAACAAGATGACAACCTCAGATGTTGTAAGAACTAACTTAGATAAAAGTCCAGTACTTCATAAATGGTAGTTATTCTGTGTACTATTGCTAAGAATTCATTTTTTTATGAGACTGTAACTCATTCACTGAGAACTTTCTCAGCTTGATTTTAATTCTGCTGATTGCCAACCAATTACTAAGAATAAAACAACTAACAAAGAAAAAGCAGAATATGTGTGAAAAATATAAATAATACAAAATCACTTCTGGGAGCCTATCGACTTCTTTCTCCATCAGTATGGGTGGTAAGCTGAGTTGGCAGCGTATGTGTGAGTGTGTTCAGACGTTGTAAGTGGAGGATAGGATAATGTAGAGAATGTTAATCAGGGCAAAGTGAGAATTAATAAACTGAGCAGTGAAAAAGGACTTGAAAGAATGGGCTGTGTTTCCGAAAGGTCTGACTTTAAGTGTGAGCTCAGCAACTTCCTGTTTATAGGTGAAGTCCTGGACAGGTTATTAAACTTCTGTGAACCTGTGTTTATTCATATGTAAAATTAGAAAGGAGTGCACACATCACAAGTGCATTATGAGAATAAATAATAACAATATTACTATTAGAAATAATTTCAAGGATAAATATACACTTAATGGTCCTACTCCCCTTCTTCTGGGTGAGGCCAATTACATAATTAATAATGATAAACATGTGTTTAACTCGACTTTAATGGTATTTTTTGTAATTATCTATTGTAAGGCTCTGGTAAACTCATTCTGGAATAGTTGTGTGCATTGATGCAGGGAAAAGTGAGATTACCTGATCTCTTGAATCCTCTCATTAGTATTTCTTTTAAGGAGAGAATCCTTGCCATGTTTGAAAACTTCTAAGTTCAAAAGGGTGAATAAAACAGTTTTTTTATTGAAAAGTAAAGCAGGTGCCTCAACTCAAGCCTCTAATTACTAGGCAACTCCAAATTCCTTGGCCCCACCTGTATCTTTTTTGGTGTCATCAGGTTTAAAGGGGTCTTCTGAAGAGGACTTCTGAGACTCAGAAGTTCTGTTAGGGAAATGGAGGCAGAAAGTGAGCCAGAGGGAACAAGAATGTGGAGGGCTTTCCCTGAGGAGGGAATTTACTTGACCGGCTCATGAAGGCTTTCCCTCAGATGCACAGGTATGAGAAGTTTGCTAACACTCCCCTTCTATTTCTTCGCTAACTCAGAGTCTGAGAAAGGCACAAATTTTAACCTAATTTTTCCAATGGGGAAGTGAGTCCTAGAGAAATGGGCAATGAAGAACTTGTCTTTGAAAGGAAATGTCAACTGTGGACTGTGGGTGCTCATGATGTATCGATGTAGTTTCATTAGTTGGAACAGAAGCACCACCCTGGTGGGGTATGCTGATACTGGGGAAGGCTCTGCGTGTGTGGGGGCAGGAGGTAAGTGGGAAATGTCTGTACTTTTCTCCCAATATTAGGATGAACCTAAAACTGTTTTTGGAAAATTATGTCTTAAGAAAAAAAAAAAAAAAATTTCACTGGGGAATTCTAGTACTTGGTTGGATTTTTTCATCCCTTCTTTCTTCCTCAGTCTCTGGAATGTTCCTATGATTTGAATGATTTTAAGTAAGGATTATAGTTTGTGTTCTCCTAAATCTTAAGTTTGGCCACCAGATGGATTCCATCATGCTAGGAAGCTGTGCGACCGAATTACTGTTTAGCTGCGATAGAGATCCCTTGGGAAGCAGGCTCCAATTAGGAAACTGTGTTATAGAAAGATAAGCTTCAGTAACAGCCTTAGTAATAAAATGAATTTTTTCTTTTCTATATTTAGAATTCTCCCCCATCAATACCCACTTTAATCCACTCCTGACCTCCCTTTACCACATGTGGTATCTGTTGCCTTATATAATACAGGCTTTTGAAATCTATCCTACATGTAGTACTATAATATCATTTTCCTTTTAATAGGTGTAGTTTTCAACTGGGAAGACATAGATTTAATTATTTTATGTCCATTATGAAAGAACATTTTCTGTGATTAGATCATCTCAACACTATAATTTATAGTAATATGAGAAAGCAGAAAAGTAAATTGGTTATGTTTGGTCTCCAGTATCAGATGAAACTAAATTTGAATTCTAGCTTTACCTCCCCAAACCTTTTGTCATTGGATAAGTTCTTTAACATAGGCTCCAATTGTTTTACCTGTTTAAAAAAAAAAAAAAAAAAAAGCAATAGTTGAATCCACTCTAAGTGACAATATGACATATGTAGATGTTTAATGTGCTTGGCAGAGTGAGTGAGCACCCAGTAAGGAGCAAATATCAGTGTTCAGTGTCTTCAGTTTAATTTTTCCATTCAAGAATGATGACTATCATATGCCTACTATCAAGTATCCCTGTAGGAAAGTGAAGGAAACTAGAGCAAAATAAAAACACACTTAAGCCATAGGGTAGTTGTGTTATGATAGTTACAAACCCAGGCTCTGAATGTAGACAGCCTGAGTGCAAGTCTCAGCTCCAGACCTCCCTCCTTTGTGAATTTTGTCAAGTTGCTTGACCTTGCTGCACCTCATTTTCTTCATTCCCAAAATTGGATCAATAGTGTAACACCACCTATTGGGTAGCTATGAGAATTAAGTGAGATACACACATAAGGTACTTGGAGCATGGAACTAGCATGCTGAAAGCATTCAAATATTTAATTACTAATATTCAAGGATAGTCAAGGAAATCACAGATCATAAACAGCCTAACTAAATTCAAGTTCAAGTCTGGGGCTCCAGGAAATCTGTAGGAGTTCTGTATAAAGCTGAAGTACACATCCAGTAATAGTTTCGACTGGCTTGCCAGCCATTTGGCTTGCTTATGCACCCTACAGAAAATAAAGTTTATGACTTAAGAAATTTACTGTTTAGTAAAAGACATAAGCCTAAGTTACAGAAAATAATTTGAAGACAGCGTCAGATAATATAGTCCAAGTACTAAATGATAGGGTATGGTCTGTAAGAACAGTAAAAAATTGAAATATCGACTTCAGTCGCTCAGATCAGCTAACAACGTCCTATGGAGAATATGGTAAATGACTGAGAATGCGGAAGATGGTAGGGATGGATTTAAATTCCAGTTCCAGAGATAGCAAGAGCAAAAGGGGGGTAGCTATAGTGGGCCTGGCATTTGAGGGGGGCAGCAGCTGGTGAATTAGGTAACCACCACCACCCCTGCATCCCCAGGATTAAACAGTATCTGTGAACAAATAGAGTTCTGAGTGTGGCATGTGGGTAGCCTCTAAAGAGCCAATCGTAGGCTCAACTCACATCTTTCTAACTATATAGATTAAATGTTTTTTGTTGTTGTTGTTTTTTTTTTCTATCCATTTTTCCTAAACTAAAAGAAAGAAACGCGAATTTACCAAAGTCATTGTTGGTCTGCATTGGGAACGCCCAGCCCTAAACAGGCAACATGATCTACTGGAGTGCTGGCTTAGCACCAAGTTCTGGTTCCCAAGGAAAGTGCTTTCCATTGGTACCACCTGCGCTTATTTACTATGATTGCGAACTCCTCTCCTAAGGATCTCCTTATTTCTGTCCCTGCCAGGCTAAATGACCCCGGGTTGTTTTGTTTTTTTCCTACACAATGTTTCTTTTTCTTTCTGTTTTACCAGCTACCTTAAGATCAATGAAATGTTATCATCTCCCACCTAAATGGAGCCTCCACGACTGCTCTCCCTGTGCTCCCAAAGACCTGCTGGTCTGGAGTTTATGTTCTGGTGGTTAGTGTTCCTGAATCATGGAGGTCATTAGAGCAGAAACATGTTTTCCTCCTCCTCTGAGTCACCTCTGGCTTAAAGGGTATAGATCTTGTGGCCACGGGGATCCTTTCTTGCCGAAGACTCACATCCTTGGAGATCCCTGTTTGCCGACACCTTCTTGTGTAGTTATTTTCACCTTCGCACTTTTGTTTCTCCCTCCTGCCCCTGTCTGCCCCACAGGTTTTTAATGGGAAAGGAGCAGCAGGAAAGTCAGGTAAATCCCACGTGTTTCCACAACTGTGGTTAATTTTAGACAGCTGTGCTGGAAAGAGGCTGGTCAGAAACTCTGCAGACAAAATGCCAAAGCAGACAGTATGTGCTGTGAGTTAGGTTACAGAGACGGAGCTCAGTTTCTATGGTAAGCTTTTTTGTTTGATCAGCTTTAATTTCTCACCTTCCCCTCTGAGTAGGTGTAAATTACTTTGGCATTCTTTTCTCGTCCTCACCTCCACCTCCTCCTCTTCTCTTTCCTCCCATTTCTGTTTCTCCAGTTTCCCTTCACAGCCATTAGTGGAAGGTGAATAGATAGTGGGGAGTAATTATCCCATCATCATCTCTTTCACCATTTATCACCAGCCCCTTTCCCCCTAAAATTTGAGATCCTCCTTGCATGTTGCAAATTGCTGCAGAATGCCCTGAAGAAACATAATATTCATATGCATAGCTTATGCTGTCAGTATTAGAGCTGGGAGAGTAAATGCATGCATGTTCATCAAATCCGAGACCTAATTCACTCTTGATGATTAATTTGGGAACAAGAAAACTTAGTGATGCTCCTTTTCTGGTCTGACTTGATGCCATTCAACATATGTTTTGGGTGACAATATCCTTTTTCCTCTGACTTTAAGATGCTCTATCAACCTAGTGAATTTTCTAATTTCTTTACCTTTCCTTACCTACGTACTATTAAATCTTTTACTCAGAAATCCTTTCCTCCCTGTTCAATGTTTGATTAAAAAGGTTGTGTTTTTTCATGAATTAGTTTTATTCTATTATGCTTGCCTTTAAAAGCTTTTTATGAACTTTTTATGTCTAAAAGTATGTTTTGTTATTATAAGTCATAATTGCATGACAAGGGCGTGAATGTGTTTACCTGGCTTCTCAGTGGCAGCTTCTGGCTCTGACTTCCACTCAAGGTTCTCTCCACACAGAGCCTGTTCCCTTGGGTCTTAAGGGCAGTCAGAGAAGTGACATAATTCAGCAGACTGAGGGGCAGATCTGGAGAGAACGATGCTTTGCTCATTGGGCTTGGGGAAATACATATTGGCAAGACGAGAAGCAGCTGGCCGGGAGAGGAACCGTGCTGGTTTGAAGCACTTCCAGGTGGGAAAGAAGGATCACAAGTCAGTAGGAATGAAAGTTGGGGGGACAAGAAATACATCATTGGATAGAAAAAGATGAAAAAAGGGAACATTAAAGACGGAGAATACAAAGCACAATCAAGAACACTGCTCTGCCTTTGGGAAAATTAGAAAAAGGTGCCAGTGCCTTTGGGTGGAAGTGATTCTGTATTGGAAAGCACAGCGTAGTGAACAGCGAGTGGGCTGTATTTTAGCTGCTGTTTGCTGCTTTGGTTGAGTGTCCCTGTGCAACTCAAAGCCTGCATACTATACGTAGAAGCCCAGGGTGAATAGCTTTAACAATATGTTCTCAAGAGGAGTGGAATAGCTCATAGTATATGTTATCTCTAGAATAACCAGGGACACATCCAATGCCTATCATTCTACTCTGTATGACTGTGTGTTCCCACTGCTGACCTCCCGTTTATAAATAAGAATATGTGATATTTGATCTTAAGCTCTTGAGTCACTTCACTTAGGATAATGGCCTCCTGTTCCATCCGAGTTGCTGCAAAAGACATTTCATCTTTTTTATGGCTGGGTAGTATCCCATGCTAGAGATACCACATTCTTTTTATTCAGTTGTCAGTTGATGGACACATACATAGATTCCATGTCTTTGCTATTGTGAATAGTGCTGCAACAAACACATGAGTGCAGGTGTCTTTTTGATATAATCATTTATTTTCCTTTGGGTACCCAGTAGAGGGATTGCTGGATCAAGTGGAAGAACTATTTTTAGTTCTTTGAGAAAACTCTGTACTGTTTTACATAAAGGTTGTACTGCTTTATATTTCTACTAACAATACATAAGCATTCCCTTTTCTACACATCCTTGCTGACATCTATTGTCTTTTGACCTTTAATAATGGCCACTCTGACAGGAGTAACATGGTATCTTTTAGTTTTAATTTGCATTTTTTTTTTTTTCTGTTTAGTGATGTGCATTTTTTCATGTTTGTTGCCATTTGTATGTCATCTTTTGAAAATTGTTCATGTCATTTGTCCACTTTGTTTTGTTTTTGGGCTTTTTTGAAATTTTTGGCCGGGGCTGGGTTTGAACCCGCCACCTCTGGCATATGGAGCTGGTGCTTTACTCCTTTGAGCCACAGGCACTGCCCATTTGTCCACTTTTTAAAATAGGGTTTTCCTTCTTGTTGAGTTCCTTATAGATTCTGGGTATTAGCCCTTTGTGAAATACATAATTTGTGAATATTTTCTCCCATTCTATAGGTTGCCTATTGATTGTTTTTACTGTGTAGAAGCTTTTAATTATTATAAGTCTCATTTATTTTTAGAGCAGGAGGAGAGTGAAGGATGAAAATTACTTATAGGGTCTGATGTACAGTTTTCAAGTAATAGATACGCTAAAAGCCTAGATTTCACCACTGTGCAATATACCCATGTAACAAAACTGCACTTGTACTCTCTAAATCTATGTTTTAAAAAACAAACTGGGAGGAATGAGAAGAAATATTCTACCTTTGAAATAATTGTTACATTTCTTTCCTTGGGGTTTACAAAGTCCTGGGATATCTGTGCCTATTTTGATCCCCAAAATAACCCTGTGAGTGTACTGTTATCCCTACTATGTAGATGAACTGATAGGTTCAAGAAGTCAAGTTAATCACAGGTAACAAGTAAGTGGCTGAGTCAAGATTTAATTCTAGGTCCTCTGACTGTATATCCTGAGCTTTTCTGCTGCACCAGGCCACCCACATAACATAGAGATAGAATAAATGAGACTGTGTGAATTATCACTCATCCATATGTGTAATTAAGTTATGCACATGCAGTAATTAAGACAACTCTGTCATCTTGTCTATCTCCATATAACTGATATCATGGAATGCAGGCTATGGATCAATAGAGATCAGGGTTCTTGCCACCAAGGTGATTTGGAGAAATGCATTCCTGTGCCTCAGTTTCCTAATTTGTAAACTGAGGCCAGTTATGTACCTTATAACTCACTAGCTCACTAAAAGTCATGCTCATATTTCTAAATAGTCAAATCCACAGGGTAGAGGCTCTATTTCATTTACTGTTGTGTCCCTAAAGACTTGAACAATACCTGCACAGATAGATGTTTAATATATGCATATAGGTTGAAAAAATTAATGGATTTAAATGTTTACTATATGCTGGGTGCAGTACTAAATGCTTAACAAATATTACTTTATTCCTTATCACAGAGCCCTAGGCAAGGTACAATAACTTCCATTTTACAAATGACAAAATCAAGATGCAGAAAGTGGAATGACTCATCTGGGGTCACACAGCTAGTGAGAGGCGGATTGGGATTCAAACACAAGATGGTCTGTTCTTGGAGCTTATGCTCTTAGCCACTGCAATTACTGTAAGGACTAAATAAAATTAAGCTGTTGGACCTAACAAAATGTACGACACAGAGATTCTCAATGAGGATTTCTTTTTTCTTCAAATCTAAATCCAAAAATTGTGATAGTTTTTAAAATGTCTCTGAGTAAACAAATATAAAATGTTTTAGTGGATAAAGAACCATAAGCTTAATTTCTGGAGTCAGACTCCTCTCCTGCTCTTGTTTTTGGTAATGACGGTTTCTTGGGGTACCGTGTGATGACTTTCTTCTTTGATGCCATGCCCCTCCTTAGCTCTGGCAGTGCGTGCTTTCACAGGCCTTGCAGCCTGGGAGACAATGATACTGGCTTCTTTCCAAGACTGTAGAGGAACAGACAAAAGTGACTAACATTCCATATGGTGGTGAACATGGTTTTGTCTTCATAATGTATTCATCCCAAGAGGTCTCACAATAGTAGTATTCTTCCATCTATTTGTTATGAAATAAATATATTTCATCACCTTTTGGAAGCAGAAAATATACTTAGAAAACATGGAGTAAATAGTTGTAAGAAATTCTAATGATTAAATCAGAGTTTCAGGAATCTCTATTGCCTTTAATATGAGGACTACTTTGTCCTGGAGCAATAGAATAGAAACAGAAAAGTGGCCACAGTTTATAAAAAGCATCAACTTGAATTTTGCCAAACCCCATGTACAGTGACAGCCTAGGGAAAAAAGAACGAACTTTGAAATAGAAATAAATATATGGGTTCATATCCTAGTTCTGTAACTTCTCAGTCTTATCCTGGGTAAAGTATTATCTTCTCTGAGACTTAACTGTCCTCTGTCACTTGAGGGTGATAATTTTGCTTCACAGGCACTTTGTGAGCATAAAAGCAGGCAACAGATGTAGCGCACCTTGCAGAATGCTTGGTGCTAATGAGCGCTCTGTGGAGATGGGTTTCCCCTTCAGGGCTGACAGTGTGGGAAGGAGGTAGACCAGGAAGACACAGAGAGTGACACTGAGATGCGCGTGCTGTCATTATATTAACTTTGGCAGGGATGGAAATGTAAAATAAACATTGTATATCGTTGATCATTGTAATTGGCCAATGGAATGACCACGTTTTAGAAATTGATAAATTTTCTATTTAGAGTAGTTTTAAGCTCACAGCAAAATTGAGTAGCAAAATACAGAGGGTTCCCATAGACCCCTTGTCCTTACCCATGCAGAGTCATTCTAGAATGGACATGTTGAAGTAAAAGATGAAAAGTAGAATCTAGGGCCAGGTCTAGAATCAGGTGGATCCTATGATCTGAATCAGCTAGAAAACCCTTCCCTATGCTGAGCCTCAACTGCCCACCTGAACACCACACATTTGCCATTCAGTTAAAGAGGCAAAGCTTGTGAACCTGGAGAGGCATGGTGTGAATACAAAAGGAGCTGGAGGGGTGTCACTGCCCCCAACCTCCTTCTCTGCTCTTCTTTTTTTCATGTAAAGGGCTCAGTCTTTAAACATTTTCATAAAAATTACTTTTGAAGAATGGATTTGGTTTTTCCTAGAACAGAAAACAAGGTTAATAAGTAGAGAAAATAGATTCCTCAAATGGACTGACGCTAGTTTGAGCTTCATTCATTCAGCAAGTGTTTGTTGAGGTCTACTATGGCTCACACTGTGGTTGTTATCATACATAAGAGATACCAGTATTTGAATAGCCAGGCAGAATTAAACAGTGTTGAAACTGTTAGAGTGAAACTGAAATTGGTATGCAAAGTGTTCTTTATTTTTTTACACACATTGGCAAGTGGCTACAAGGCAGAGAGGCTGTCTTATGTATTTATAGAACTGCCTCTTCCCCCAGGAACTTCCTCCAATTGAAATAGCTCCCATTACCTCATCTGTTGTAGAAGGACAAAAGGCCCCTTCTTGAAGGTACAATATGGCAACTGCTTAATGACACATAAAAATCTAACGTAACAGAGAAGATGCTAATGAGATTGTTATACCCTGAGAAATGGTGGGGGAGAGTAAGGGTAAGAAGATAGCAACCAATTACTTACAATATGATTTGGCCAGAACATTGTGCAGAGCGTTGTTTTGGTGGAATGTATAATAAGACTTATTGAACTGCCACAATTTGTTATGTATGTACTCTGTCTAGGAAGGGGAGCACAGTACTAGGATGATAGACACAAGCAAGACACAAGGCAAATGTGAAAAAGAGGTGGAGAGTCTGCTTCCTGAGACAGGTGACCTCGGGTCTGTCAGTAACACTCTGCTTACAGGTGCCATGATGATGACACTTGGCACTAATCCCATTAGGAAAGGATCCAAATACGGAAGTTTCTTTCTGGAAGAAAATATGACATTTCTGTATAGCTTATTGCTGTGTAGAAGTGTAGTATTCATTCAGTAAGAATTCCTTAAAGAGAAAATAAGCATCAAATACCAACTACAAAGAACACGACATTCTGTTAGATATGGTGAAGAGAGGTGGGTCTCGTAGGAGAATCTAGAGGATTCCAGACTATGAAAGTGTTGTTTATGTTTCATGTTATTTAATCATTAGCATCATAAATTCTTATGGACTGTGAGGGTTAGTTTAACAAAACTAGCTATGATATATTGAGCATCTACTTTATGCCAATCACAGGGGTACACATTTGGAGTGAAATACATTATGTAATTCTTGGCATGATCTGTGAAGTAGATATTATCATTACCAGTTGAAGATTAGAGAGAGTAAATACTTTGCCAAAAACCACACTGCAAGTGGCAAATCTCATTTCTCACTGATAGGTGAAGTTGAATTGAAGGCAAAGCCCAAGTTAACAGTAATGATGGGTTTTTCCTAATGTGTGATGTGCAGGAGGATTCCAGGTTGTATATGAATGAGCATTTTAAAACATTTATTGAATGAGGATTAGGAAAGAAGATAATTTTTTTTTTTTATTAAATCATAGCCGTGTACATTAATGTGATCATGGGGCACCATACACTACTTTCGTAGACCGTTTAACACCTTTTCATCACTCTGGTTAACATAGCCTTCCTGGCATTTTCTTAGTTATCGTGCTAAGACATTTACATTCCACATTTACTAAGTTTCACATATACCCTTATAAGATGCACCCCAGATGTAGTCTTACCAATCCCACTCCCTCCACCCACCTCCCACCTCCCTCCCCTCTCTTTCCCCTTTCCCCCTATTCTTAGGTTGTAAGAATAGGGGGGAAGGTTATAATGGGTTATAGCTTTCATGTGAAAGCCATAAATTAGTTTCATAGTAGGACTGAGTACATTGGATACTTTTTATTCCATTCTTGAGATACTTTACTACGAAGAATATGTTCCAGCTCCATCCATGTAAACATGAAAGAGGTAAAGTCTCCATCTTTCTTTAAGGCTGCATAATATTCCATGGTGTACATATACCACAATTTATTAATCCATTCATGGATTGATAGGCACTTGGGTTTTTTCCACAATTTAGCAATTATGAATAGGGCTGCAATAAACATTCTGGTACAAATATCTTTGTTATGGTGAGATTTTTGGTCTTCTGGGTATATGCCTAGTAGAGGAATTATAGGATTGAATGGCAGATCTCTTTTTAGATCTCTAAGTGTTCTCCAAACATCTTTCCAAAAGGAATGTATTAATTTGCATTCCCACCAGCAGCGTAGAAGTGTTCCCTTTTCTCCACATCCACGCCAACATCTCTGGTCTTGGGATTTTGTGATAGGGGCTAATCTTACTGTAGTTAGATGATATCTCAAAGTAGTTTTGATTTGCATTTCTCTGATGCTTAAAGATGATGAACATTTTTCATGTGTCTGTAGGCCACGCGCCTGTCTTCTTCAGAGAAGTTTCTCTTCAAGTCCCTTGCCTGTCTGTGAGGGATCACTTGTTCTTTTTTTGCTTATACGTTTGAGTTATTAAACCTTTGTCGGATACATAATCTGAAAGTATCTTCTTCCATTCTGAGGGCTGTTTGCTTGCTTTACTTACTGTGTTCTTGGCTGTGCAGAAGCTTTTTAGTTTGATCAGGTCCCAGTAGTGTATTTTTGAAGCTGCTTCAATTCCCCGGGGGGTCCTCCTCATAAAATACTCACCCAGACCGATTTCTTCAAGGGTTTTCCTTGCATTCTCTTCTAGTATTTTTATCTTTTTCATGTCTGAAGTTTAAATCTTTAATGCAGTGAGAGTCTATCTTAGTTCATGGTGAAAGGTGTGGGTCCAGTTTTAGTCTTCTGCAGGTTGCCAGCCAGTTCACCCAGCACCATTTGTTAAATAGGGAATCTTTTCCCCACTGAATGTTTTTAATTGGCTTGTCAAAGATCAAATAATGGTAAGTAGCTGTATTCATCTCTTGGTTCTCTATTCTGTTCCAGACATC
>CAUYPK010073078.1:0-51882 GCA_963574355.1 Loris lydekkerianus | reverse complement strand
TGTAAACATGAAAGAGGTAAAGTCTCCATCTTTCTTTAAGGCTGCATAGTATTCCATGGTATACATGTACCACAATTTGCTAGTCCATTCATGGGTCGATGGGCACTTGGGCGTCTTCCATGACTTAGCAATTATGAATTGAGATTGCACACTCTTTTAAATTGCACATGAACTTTAAGGCCACCCTGCATATACAGGGTCTCATTACCCCCAACAACCCTGAAAAACAGGATTATTATCAGAATTTTTAGGGGAGGAGAGGCTTGGGGAAGTAAAGTTGCTGCTTTTTGTCATATGGAAATGAAAACACTAGATCTAGAATTTCCTAGAATGAAGAAAAAAGGAGTAGGAGGAAGTGGAAAGAAGGAAAAGAAAAAAATAATTCACCAAAAAATAGAGATACCTTAGGGAATATTGAGAAAAATTAAAATGGAAAGAAAAAAAACAATAATGAAGAAACAGCATGTGGCAAGGTATGGCAGAGGCACCAACAAAGGTCCTTCTGAAGGTGCCTGAGATGCTTCCCAGGAGCAGGACCAAAGCTTCTCTGACCAGGCGTGTCAGAGAACTTGAACTTGAAACCTAGACACAGACCTGGCGCATTCTCCTCACTTTCCAGTGAGTGTTCCTTGAATAGCTACGCGCAGCCCAGACAATGTTCGGAGACTCAACATGGGATTTCCCTGACCCCACCTGCGTCCTTCCTTCTACCACCTCCCTCTTGCCCCACCACCCAATCAGAAATCCAGCGATTGTTTCTAATTCATTGTTATCTAGTTCATATGCACAACAGTTGCTTAATTTTGGTGGTAATTTTCAGAAAATATTGTCTGTCTCTCTCAGTGAAATAGCCTGCCCAGATGCCCCCTAAAAAAAAAATCCTAAATCTGGAAAAAACTCAAAATATCTCGAAAGGAAAGTGTTGAGAAATAACGAGGGCTGTCAGTTTCATTCAACTGTCAGTTCTCCAAAGATTTCAGGGCTTAAAATGTCAAGAGTGCCAGATGCTATTATCTGTTATTCATGCTACCATCATGTCCTGGTCTTTACTGAAATCAACATAAACTTCCATCTGTACGTTAAAGGAATTTCATTGCATGCATATACTCTCTAAACACTCACATAAACACCACATTTTCTCTTACACATCCACAGGATAACATTATTTTCAAAATGATGCTTTACATTTTAAAAAGATTCTTGCAAATGACATTGCGTGATGTTCAGGAATTCAGTTGATATAAAATGCCTCCGTAACAAAACCAATCTAAGAATTGTTTTAGTGACAGTGAACTGTATTTTATTTTATATATTATTTTATTTTGTTTTACTTATTTATTTTTGAAACAGAATCTCATTCTGTCTAAAGTACAGAGGTGTCATCATAGCTCACTGTACCCTCAAACTCCAGGGCTCATGGGATACTCCTGCTTAGTCATCCCAATGTTGTCAAAACCACAAGAGGGTTCGGTTCAGGTCCAGTTACTCCTCACATAAAAGTCTAATTATTGAGATAATGAGGATTGCCAAGGAAGACAGACGTCTTGCTGGGAGAAGCTGCCTCAAATCTGTCTCTCCATTGAGGGATATTGTGGGCTTTTAATGTGGGGCCAAGTGCCTCAGGGCAGGTTGTGGTGTAACTAACAAGGGCCTAAGGTGCACTGGGGACAGGTTGTGGAGGATGGTGATCCTTAATAGCAGGAAGTCTGTCCCAAGGATTTGGGAATCTCAGCTCCTTTGTCTTATAGAAAATCCATCATCTGAGGCCTGGGGTTGGTGACTCAAGTCTATAATCCCAACACTTTAGGAGGCTGAGGCAGGAGCATCACTTGAGGCCAAGAGTTAGAGTCTGTCATTTCTGGGAACTAACTCAAACAGGGTCAAGCTGTTAGTTAAGGGAGAGGATTATAAACATAACATAGGGGTTCATGGAACTGGTTATGCTAAAGTGCTAGGATTACAGATGTGAGCTACTGTGCCCAGCCCCACTTTAATATACATACTCTCTGCGATTTCTGGGTGTAGAATGTTGAGCAAAGAAAACGGGAAGAGACAATTATTTCATAAAGCGATTGCACACGTAAGAGTCTATGTTTTAAAAAATTACAAAATATTTAAAAGGTCACTTTTAAATTATACTATTGAAACATTACCACAGATTTACCACATATTACATATATTCTGCAAACATTCTTTTTGGATGCATTTTAGTAAAACAATGACTCAAACTTTCACAACTGATCATTTCTTTCAAAATTCCCCATTCTCTTGCCTCCTTGTGTGTTGATTCAGCCCTAAAATAATAGCTGGGAACTTTTATAAGTTCATTTATAAAAGTACATGCCTGCCCCGAAGACTTTGTTATTAACTTGATCATAAAGAAAATAATTAAATGGCTGTTTTTACTTCATGCCACTTTTGTGAAAAATTCAGCATCTAAACGGAAAAACAAAGGCTGCTCCACATTGGGACAACATTGGATTCAACATTTGTATCTACTTTCAAAAATCCAAGACATTTCTAAATTACAGTGAAAAATACTATGCAACCCAAATCCAGATAGTACCAAATGGATAGTGGAATTATCAGGGTTAAGGCCTTAAAGTTAGGAATTGTTTCATTTTAGTCCTGTGTAAAACTTTAAAAGGATAAGCTTCAATCATCACTTCACCGCAGATTCCATGAAGGTAGCATTAAAATAGTACTTCTTTCTGTATCCTAGTGTGCAATTATTTTCAAGCACATTATTTTTCTTTATTTTTAATGGTGGATTTTTGTTGGCTACTATTTTCAAGCATTTATCAGTAAAATAAATAATGTATAAATAATATGACAAGAGGAATTATATAAAACCAAGTTTTAGGGGCGGCGCCTGTGGCTCAGCTGGTAGGACGCCAGCCCCATATACCAAGGGTGGTGGGTTCAAACCCAGCCCCGGCCAAACTACAATAAGAAAATATTAATAGCTGGGCATTGTGGTGGGCACCTGTGGTCCCAGCTACTCGGGAGGCAGAGGCAAGAGAATCGCCTAAGCCCAGGAGTTGGAGGTTTCTGTGAGCTGTGACACCACATCAAGGGCAATAAAGTGAGACTGTGTCTCAAAAAAAAAACAAATGTTATCAATTTTACCTGGAGATGATAATGTTATATGACATGGTTTACTAACCTATTTACTACAGTAAGTTCTTGCATAAAACAATTAAATTGTCATTCAAGTAATTAGTGAAAGAAATTCTATTTGCCTTGATGCTTGATATGAGCATTTAGAACTTTTTTTTGGTTTGGAAAATCTAAGGATTTTTATCTTTTCCATTGCTTTTAAATGTGAAATCACAATTTCTTAAAATCATATTATGCTATAGCATTTTTAAATGCATTTAGTTCAAGTAATATTTATTTCAGATCATACAAAATAGTTTGCTCACCTTAGCAAAAATAGATTAGTATTTTTGAGATTGAGAATACAGTTTTCTATTTTAGTAAAGCTGCTTTTAATATTAAATCCAGGAAGTATTATATTTACTGCATATAAGCTTAATGATGAAAGTAAGCTAATTAGGTGATCAAGAAAAACCATCATCTGTGAAATAATACATCACTTGGTAAATAAATTATTTGAAATGATCATTGAGTCTTCCTTATGGGATAAAGAAGTATTAAGTATTATACTTAAGAGAAAGTATTAACTATAATACTTAATTATTAAGTATTTAACTTAACAGAAAGTAATGAAGATAATATCCAACAAGAAATTTCATCTGATGAGTAAAGTATTGTAAGGTACCAATTTAGTAAGAGAGGCAATTTCGGGAAAACAGGAAGTGATAAGAAAATAAAAGCATTTATCCAGAAAAATCAAATGAATTGCTTCAACACTATGGCCTCAGTTACATATTTATTTATTTATTTTTTATTATTAAATCATAGCTGTGTACATCAATGCGATCATGGGGCACCATACACTGGTTTTATAGACCGTTTGACACATTCTCATCACACTGGTTGACATAGCCTTCTTGGAATTTTCTTAGTTATTGTGTTAAGACATTTACATTCTGCATTTACTAAGTTTCACATGTACCCTTGTAAGATGCACCGCAGGTGTAATCCCACCAAATCACCCCTCAGTTACATACTCAAACAAAAAAATTAAATCTTAATTATTTGTCTACTAAAAAATGAAATTTTTGTTAAACTAAATTCCTTTTCTGTTTAAAAAGGTGTGTGTGGTGGAACACACCTGTAATTCTGGCACTCTGGGAACCAGAGGTGTGAGCTCAGGTGTTCGAGAGCAGCCTCAGCAAGACTGAGACCCTGTGTCTACTAAAAAATAGAAAAATTAGCACTGAAGCAGGCACCTGTAGTCCCAGCTACTCAGAAAGCTGAGGCAGGAGGATACTTGGGCCCAGGAGTTTGAGGCTGCTGTGAGCTAGACTGATGCTGTATCACTCTAGCCTTCAACAGAGTAAGAGTCTGTCTCAAAAACATAAATAAATAAGCAAATACATACTTGTGTGACACATTTTGCAATATTTCTTTTGTTTTACTGCTGCTATTACTGTTGGATATATAAAGAACTATTCCTGTGGTCTCTAAGAAGCATTCCTTACACAAGAAAACTTGAAACATACAAAAATATAAACTTAATTACATAGCTCAAGAAATGTCTCTGTAATCCTTTGCCAATGTGTGAACTTTTTAAATGTGCTCCCCATCAGTCAAAGTTTCTCATTCTTCAAGGCCCGTAACAATTAGGGATGCCTTTATAGTCACTATCTCATTTATTTCTTTTGCAAATCCTCTGAGGTAATTTTAAGCCACAACTTAAATCACGCCCTGATTTCATTGACTTTCCAGCGTTCCCTAATGGCTTCTGTGTTTCTTTTTGTTTGTTTGTGTGTGTGTGTGTGTGTGTGTGTTTTTATTTTTCAGAAAGACCCAGTGAGCTCTCTAGAAAATTTAGAGGAAAAAAAGTTTCCTGGAGAGGCCTCTATACCAAGCCCTAAACCCAAGCTCCATGCAAGAGATCTCAAAAAGGAACTTATCACGTAAGTGGTACCTCCTGCTTTGCTGTGGAAAATTTTGGAATTAAGAGTTTGAAGCTCTTGGGTGGGCAAAGTGGCTCATGCCTGTAATCCTAACACTCTGGCATTCCAAGGCGGGGGAACTCTTCAGCTCAGAAGTTCAAGATCAGCCTGAGCAACAGTAAGACCTCATCTCTTCTAAAAATAGAAAAACTAGCCACATATAGTCCCAGCTATTCAGGAGCCTGAAGCAGGAGGTTTGGGTGAGCCCAGGAGTTTGAGTGAGCTATGAACTAGGCTGATGCCACGGCATTCCAGCCCGGCAACAGAGCCTCTGTCTCCAAAACAAAACAAAAAAAAAAAAAGAAAGAAAAGGAATCTCAACTACAAAAAAAGAGAGACAGAACTTGACCTTCTTAATTTTGGATTATAATTCTGGCTTTAGGGCAATTTTAACCAGTCGGTAGTTAAATGTGGAACATGTACCTAAACCTATGGCCTGAACAAAGAGAGTTGTGATTTACTTTAGGCTGAGAGACCCAACAGCCTCTTGATTAAAAACAAGATAAACAATTAGAAATGCTTATGTTTTGATCCAAAATTCTTAACCTGATGCCCATTGACCACGGTGGATCTTAGGCTGGGCTTCAGGAACCATACTAACCTCGTAACACTTTCTGCTGATTGTTATTTGGGTAAGGGAGTTAATGGTTTCGTCGTATTCTCAGAGGGGTTTGTGACTCAGGGGAGTTTAAGGACCAGGCTACCTGAAGACACTAAGCACTAACTATATATTAGTGAATGAGTGAATGTGTGAAATGCAGGGAAACTGGTTTCCATATTAAATGGTGAAATATTAATCAAGCTTATTCATACAGACATTTAAAGCTGCCAGTTAATCAGTTTCCAGCAGAGAGTAACCCTTCCTTTTCCTGACCCAGCTTCCACCTGAGCTCTGTCTCCCCTTCCTTTAACAGCTGAACTCCTCAAGAAAGTTGTCACTTCAGTGTGACTCGGTTTCCCTCCTAAATCTGTCCCAGACAGTCCTCTGGGACCGTCCCCTTCCCCTTCTCCTCCCCACCCGGATCTGGTGTGGGCTGTGGGTCCTGATTCTCCTGCTCCTACCTGAGCAGGCGGCCATGGAACTGATCTGGCCTTCTCTGGGGCTCCTACACTGGGCTCTAGGAACCTTGCCTTCAACTTCCCTCCCACCTGGCCGTTACCCTACCAGACTCAAGTGTAGCTTTCTAAATGTTGGGGCATCTCAGAGCTCAGTTCTGGGACCTTGTGCTGAAGACTTTGGGGCTGCCAGACAGCTGAGATCTCCAGCCCACAGTGGCCAAGCTCTCTGCCCCGCCCTGCAGGCCCCTGACCCTGCCTCTGCACCAGCCACGCCTCTGGCCCCTCTGCAGGGTCCATCCTGTCCTCCTCAGCTGTCTCCCAGAGGTCACTGGGACCTGAGAGGCCTTGGAGCTACTGCTGTTCATCACCCTAGTCCTGGTCTTTCCTTCTTCTCCGTGGTCACTGAGAGCAGAGCCTCCGAGGCAGGCCCTCCCCCCACTGGCCTGTCCTCAGCAGCGCTCACCCCTTTGCTGCACACTGTTTGCTCTTATTTTTCACCTACAGTGATGGTGACTTGGCAGCAGGGAACACATCTCGAATGCTGGTGCCAAGGGCCATGGGCCTTGCACATAGTAGGGGTTCAATAAAAATGATTCCAAATCCAGTTTGCACTAGAAATGTGTGAGGGGCTTTAAAGTAGCTTTGACTTTCCATTCTCTGAGGCTCAGCCCTAGCCATGTGCACTTTAGAAAGTGTCTTGTATAATAGAAGGTTCAAAAGGAATTGAACTTAAATTTCGCCAAACACAGCCTCTTCCCAAGAGACCACTTAGGGCTCCCATACACTCATCCCCATGTGGAGGCGCTTTTCATTTTTTCATAAATTTCCTTTCCATATGCTATGTTTAATTTTTTCAGAACTGGCAAATTATTTGTCCTCTGAAAGTAGATTGTTAGAAATTGTCAAAAGTTATCCCAAAGTAAATGTAATATAAAAGATTCATAATTAATATGCAACACCATTGGGGTCAGAAAAATGAAGTGTGATTATTTTGCAATGGGAACTTGTTTTCATATGAAGGTAAATATAAAAAAGGAAGGGTTTTAAAAAAACTTCAAAGGATTTGGGGAATATAATCACGAATTCCTAGGAAATTGCTGTCTCAGAGACCTCATGGTGTACCCATTTTACAGACAGGGCAAGTACATTAATGGATATTGCTTATTATGTATGGATGTGTTAGTATATTTATTTTGTAAAAGTCTCACTACTTTATGTCACCCTGTCCTTACTATGTTTTTAACAGATAATCGTGTCTTAATTGGCTAGCAAAATCTTTGTTCAGAATATATATATTTGGTCAATGATTATCCTAGAACTTGCCTGGGGTTTGAGTGCCACTTACTCAGACAACCTGCTAGTTTTCTTCCTATAATTGTGATAGTTTCATCTACAAACCTTCCCAGAGTGTATCACCCAACTGATGCTGGCACATGTCATTATGTAAGATTTTTCACTGTAGACTAGGAATTAAATCTTGTTGTTAGAATTCCAAGCAGGAACAGTTCCCACTACTAAGCTGCCTCCAATTCTTTGTTGACCTTTTTATATCACTAAACTTTAAAATTTTTCTCTTAATTAGTGTATATTTCATTATTATATTTCACAGGTAATTTATAGCTGAGATTTAAAAATCCTTGGCACCTCTTTTGCCTCTCCTGGAAATATTAATGGTAGTAATTTAAAAATAGAAATAAAGTAAAATAAATGCAATGCTGTTTTGGAACACGAGGTGGCGATGTATTTCTAGAGTGGGAATTCCCGGGCGCTTGAAACACCTTTCTCATCCTCTCAATTTCCCAGTTGTGCAATGTTCAGAAAAGATGTTCCTGCATTTAGTGAGTGAATGCCACTTGCAAGATAACTCGGCTCACCTATTAATCATTGTTAACTGTTCTTTACTTTTTTACAAATGCCATAGCTACAGTTTTTCTTTCTGATTTCTATCTAGGAAGAGGGATGAGAAAAGAGCTAGATGATGCCGTTTGGATCAAGAAATGTTCTAGCTCTTACTGTTTCTTTACATTACCCGAGAATAATTTCTATCCTAAAACTTCCCTTCAAAGGGTCAATTCTGTGAGAGAGATATAGATGCTCTCACTTCAGACAGAATGTCAAAAAAGTCAGATGTATGGATGATATTGAGAAGCCAAGAAATGCATTAGTTACAGAAGAAAAACTGCTAAGGATATTTCCTTTCTTACATTATGTTTAAAACACATAAAATGTATAGGACACGAGCAGGCTCTGAGACCAAAGTGCAAGGACACAGATCTTGGTGGAGCCGTCCTGACCGTGCCTGAGGGCACATTCTCAGGCTAACGGTGAATTAGTCATTCTTTTTGTTGGGTTCAAGCTTTGGCTGAAATTACTCAACTTTGCTCACTAAACATGTTGGCTACTTCCTCCCGTCAGCACCTTTCCCACCTAACCTACCAGTCTACATCTCAGTCAGAGTTTTTCAGTGGTTTCCAAAATGTTTATGAAGGTACTAGGTTGCCTTGCTTCTTAAAGCTCATACAACTTTCTTTCCAGAATCTGTTCCATAATTGGTGCCAGTATTCCTAAGATCTAGTGTCATAAAGCATGAGTTTATAATATTTATTTTTGATGGTGTATTCAAAGGAATAAACACCCCAGATTACTGACTCACAATATTACTAGGACGTACCTTTTAATATCACTTTCCTACATAATTTGAATCAGGGATTTGGGTGTGATGTTAAAACAGAAAATTAAGGAAGTGCTACTCATCATGCTATGATTTTAGTTTTCTTGTAGGTACCCTGCTGGTTCTTATACAATACAAATCTTTAGCACACCAGCTAACTCATCTTGCACAGAGAAAATACCTCACAACATATCAGGCAGAGCAAATGAATCCAGGAAATGTGCTTGACTCTAACGATGTAATTTTTCATTGACTCAGCTGCCCAACACCAGGCTGTGATGGAAGTGGCCACGTGACAGGAAACTATGCATCTCATCGCAGGTACCTAGCATCCTTGGCTGCACGCACATTATTTTGTTCTACTTTCAATATCATTCTCACCCATTCAAGCAAACTAATATCTAGATCAGGAAATGGAGAGTGAGTTAGTGGGGTTTTGGTTAATGTTGTGGAAGTAAAGATACGTGATATAGAAATCGTGATTCTTGGTCAAAACAGTTTTCTGATCCTGTAGTCCAGGTCACAGATCACAAGTTAGGGTTCATGTCAGCCTTTGGTCCTGCCTGGCTTTAGGACTTGTGTGGAGCAATGCAAACAGAACAGAGTGACGGGAAGTGTCCCTTTACCCTGCGTGAATACACCAGGGACTTAGAGAGGTTAAGTGGTGTTTTCAATCTTCACTCGTAAGATTGGTTTTCCCTTTGGAAAAGCCTCATCAGGAGGCGATGTAACAAGAAGTCGTATTAGTAGTCATAGCATCACTGCCCTCTAGCCGTGGGGAGTCTTATTGGGTTAAAGCCCTTCATCCAATAAATAGTAAATCTGAGTCCAGAAGAAAGAACTGAGGTGTCTGAGGGCCCAGGCTGGTTAGAGTAGCACAGCTAGATTCAAAGCCAGTTATAATTTTCCCAGTCCCCCGTGACTTAACATACATTCCCAGGCTCGCATGCTCTTTGAGTCAGACTTGTATAAGTCAGCGTCATGTTTTGTTTTGTTTTTTCTCATCCCTCTTTAGTGTTTCTGGATGTCCATTAGCAGATAAGACTCTTAAGTCCCTCATGGCTGCGAACTCTCAGGAGCTGAAGTAAGTGAGGGGAGAGGGTGACTTCCTTGGCCTTTGCCGGACAGGGAGGGACCCTCAGGGTGGCCAACAACCAGTTGTCCATCTTGCTAGCTGAATTAGAACACCAAAGGACCAGCATGGCTACAACCAAATCACTAGGATTTAATTTAAATTGCTTGCTTCAGGAGCTTTATAATAAGTTTTAAAGGAATGATGTCATGGTAAAACACAATTTTTTTTTCTGTTAATTTTAGAATTTATTTACTAAATCAGTCTTGTGACTGTTTCCATCCTCTAATTTTAAAAAAATTGCATAATATTTTACCTTCATTTTGACTCATACAACCGCCTTTCACTGTTGGATGCCAAACACAATTTTGGCTCATTTCTACCAAGTCTATAAGACCTCAAGGTTACATGTGTATTAACTTTTACTTAGAGATTTTTTTTTCCTACTCTTATCTTTTTTTTAATACAAATTTCTCACTTCTTTATTTTCACATCTTGTTATATTACATATAGAATAATAAAAAATTATAAGAAGATAGATGATAGGGCAAAAGTTTCAAAGGGTAAATAGCATTAAACAAATCTAATTAAATTCATTTGCAAACAATAATGTTTTAGTAAAAAAGTGTTACTATGTCTAGAGGTAAAACAATATTTGTGTAAAAACAGTAGAATCAACTTTTGGTATCTAAAATACATGTCACATTTCATATTTTTCTTAATTTTTTAATAATATTTTTCTCTTCTAAGTTGTTTAAAAAAATTATTTAAAAATTACAAAAAATACAGCAGTAATTTTGTGAAAGAAGATGTGATAATGAAGAGGTGTAAAAATTTGGAGTTTTAGTAGGAGAAATAGTCACAGGAACTATGAAAAATTTAACTTCCCTCATTTTTTAAAATTAACTTTTTAAAATTAAAAAATTAATTAAAAATTAACTTAAGTAAACTTGATTAACTTAATTAAAAAATTAACTTCCCCTCATTTTTAAAGTGTAAAGTGCAATTTATTACGTCAACATAGAGTCTAGAAATAATCTATTGATCGCCATTTTCTGAACTAAAACATGAGAATGGCCAGTAGAGGCTAATAATTAACAGATGGAAAGGTGAGATGTGCCAGAATATGTTACTCAATTGCTCCAAACTTCTACATTACCGCAAGTTAATTATAGTTATTGGTTCTCTTAACTATTGTCTTCAAACCTTACTTCTAGAAAAATATTGGTTAATATATGAAACACACATAAATTGAGAGATGCTATAGCAATATTAAATATTTACATGTTTTAACACAGCCATCTACTAAGTAATATATTTTGTTTTTCCATAAAAGAAAAAAAAAACAAAACAGATGTTTCATTGATCTCTTGTTTAGATCAATATTCAAGGAGAATCCCCAAAGAAGGCTCTTTGGTACCGGTGTTTCCATAACTGCAATATGCTATTGAACCACTACTTTATTATATTTATTTATTTATTTATTTTATAGAGACAAAGTCTCACTTTATGGCCCTTTGGTAGAGTGCTGTGCCGTCGCAGCTCACAGCAACCTCCAGCTCTTGGGCTTAGGCGATTCTCTTTAAATGGTTAAAGACTCAAAGCAAGTTCCACTGGCTAGCCAGAAGGGATGTGTACTGATTTTATATTTTCTGCCTTAGGACTAGATCTAAAAAGCATTATGTGAAAATTCAGTAGGATGGGATTTAAGGAAGGTGTAGTACTCACATTGTTCTTTGGATTATTGTTTTTCTCAAATGGAACCTTTGTTTGAGGAGACCTCTGAAGTATGATGGGCATAGATGTAAAATGGTGAGTGAAGACAGTGTCTACGAGGATCTTCAGAACAGCAAATATTTTGATGGACTCTGTTTTCATTTGTACTTAGGATTTTTTTTTTTTTTAAAGCAACAAAAAGGTGAAAATTTTTGTATATAAGGGTCATCTGAAACCTATTTTTAATCAGCATTCCAAGTAGAAGTCCAATTCTCTCTCCTCTCCCACCCTTCTCATTCCAAATTTAATGATTTTCGGTGATAGTTATTGAGGGTTTTTTTTTTCCATAAACAAAAAAGGTGCAAACTATTTCGATTCTTTGGTCATCGTGTTAATGCTTCTCTGGAGTTCACATACACCACTGCTGTTTATCTGAAATTAGTGAATTACCATGGTACTACAGCATACCTGAAAATAAAGAATTCATTAAAAAAAAATGGAAAACTTTTCTCTTTACATGAAAGATAGGAACTTTGCAGTGCTTAGATGCTTACCGTTCTAGACAGAAGCCCAAATGTAAGTTGTGAGCTGACTGTCAAGTTCCTTCCAATTTAAGGCTTGAAAATAGAGAAATGAAACTATGATGTAGAGAAATGAAAATACGATATAGAGAAATGAAAATACGATACAGCGAAATGAAAATACAATAAATAACAACCCATACTTTGGGAGCGCCACTGGCGCTGGTTAGTGCAGGGTACTTTGCAACTCATACTTTGTTTACCAAACATAACTCAGTAGCTATCCAGGCTAACGTTTTTTGAATGGATTATTAAGCAAAAGATAATTTAAGAAAAAAATTGCACAAAAAAGCAACTCATTCTTTTTAGATCTATTTGAATGTGTCCTCCTCCCGCTGGATGGCCTCTCAGTGTGGCCCATTCTCTCTTCCACCCTCCAGGTGTCCAACCCCAGGCTGTGATGGCTCCGGCCATGTGACTGGAAACTACGCTTCTCACAGAAGGTAGGATGACCCGGTTCCTGAGACGTGGAAATCAGCTTGTCCGCAGCGGTAGTCAGAGAGATCACATGATTTTGTTTTGTTCTCTGTTGGGTACTCGCTGTAGCTTGTCTGGCTGCCCTCGCGCAAGGAAAGGTGGTGTCAAAATGACTCCAACCAAGGAAGATAAAGAAGACCCTGAACTTAAGTAAGTGCAACAGCTGTGGTGTCAGGGTCAGCTGCAGAGCTGCCCAGGTGGGCGGGATCTTGGTGAGCATGGAGTCAAGTGCAGACTGAGTGTCAGGGAAAGGGTGCCCTTTAGACCCAGGACTCTTGAAGCAAGAGTCAGATTGTTGGGAGAATTTTCCTCTTCAGAGCTAGGTTTCCACAGCTCCAGGATAATGCAAAAGAGAAGGGAGAAAATGTGTAATGTTTTCAGTTGTTGTAAAGGAAAGTAGCCTTGTGGAAATGCTACAGAACGACAGATACAGCAGCATTTTCCCCTGAAACTTTCATTTGCTTACGGTGAAGTTGTATCTAAACTGAATTCCTTCCTCTAAGAAAAGGGCTATCACATCTTGGGGGATATACGCACATATTGGATGTAGAAATTACATTATCCTCTCTATATTATTTCTAAACACAATACTGAAACATGTGGCAAACAAAATTCCAGTTGTGTGAGTAATGTGCGATGTCTCTTTGGTCAAGGCAGTTAACACTTACACCCTTGGTCTTTGTTGAAACAAAATATAACAGTGCTCACGCACTGGCTCTAGGGCTAAAGAGTGTGGGCATGAATTGGGCTTCCCTTCCTTCAAAATAGTTGGCACATTACCAAAGCTCTATGAGCCTCGTTCCCATCTCCCTACAATGGGATAGTAACACTCCCCACTCAGTAGACTGCAGTGAATATTAAGTAAAATAAACTATGAAAACTACTTAGAGAAGAGCCTTCCAGGGGTGTCCAACCTTTTGTTTTCTCTGTACCACACTGGAAGAAGAAGAGTTGTCCTGGGCCACACTTTAAATACACAAACACTAACAAAAGCTGATGAGCCAGAAAAAAGGTCCACACACACTATTCTCGACAGCCAGTACCACAGATAAACAAGTGAAGTCCTCGTAGAATTTGTTTGTGGTCCGTGGGCCATGGGTTGGACACCCCTGCCTGCACAATGCTGTTTTGCTAGCAATGGTGCCATATTTGAAGACTATACTATCATGGCTCTTCCTCTGGATAGTCTGGAACTGACACTGCCTTCTTCCCAGCTGGCAATGTCTCTGTTGTGTCTCTCTAGATGTCCTGTGATAGGATGTGACGGCCAAGGTCACATATCAGGTAAATACACATCACACCGAACGGCTTCTGGCTGTCCCCTGGCTGCCAAGAGACAGAAGGAGAATCCTCTCAACGGGGCCTCCCTCTCCTGGAAACTAAACAAACAAGAATTGCCGCATTGCCCCCTGCCGGGCTGCAACGGGCTGGGCCACGTCAACAACGTGTTTGTCACCCACAGAAGGTAACCTCTGTTCTCTAGCTTTTTGTGGGGTGGTGGTGTCCTAGAGGTCACTAATTATACCACTTAAGACATTGTAACAGTGAGTCTTGCTGAAGAGATATCTGACTAGTCTGAAGAATGAAAAATGCTATTTTCTCTATTTCTGAAAATTCACTACAGAGTTTTCGAATGATCCAGAAAGCACGCGTTTGGCTTTTGTTTTCTGAAATATTGCTTACGCTGCTGTTTTTAACAGTTCACTTCAGTTCCAAGTGGTGATGTCATTGCAAACTTTCGCTTTACATGTTGAGATCACCGCCTCCCTCTTATGCACTGGCTGAATTTCAGGCCAGAACTGTATCTATTTTGCTACTGGGCAGATGTGACCTGTCCACAGTAGCCAGAAAAATGACAGCGTCACTGCCCAGTGTCCATCTAAAAAAACTCTTCCACAGTTTCACGAGGACTTACTTCCTTTTTCAGTGCGTGTTGTGCATTTCAACTGGGCCTTTTGTTGAAATAGCACATTTTTGGTTCATGTTCTACGTAAAGGAAAAGCCTCAAAGATGGACTATTTCTTCCATCAGCGGATTCCTTTCTGGTTTCACAGGTCACTGTGTGTGACACTAATTTAAAACCCAGTGAAGCTTTAGGAAACCCTTGATGCTCTGTTTATGAGGAGTATATACACTGAACAAAGCTGCGTCATTTTGGCATTTTGCTCAGTTCTAAAGATCTGTATTCATCGTGTCAGAAAACGAAGCTTTCCAGGAATTGCCTATTTAGAGATTTATGCAGAGAAACTTGCTTATGGAGAAAACTTGAATTTTTTTAAGGGGTTTATTTTTTTGATAGTTTTCAAAGGCAGGCCCATGTCCACAATAGCAAACATTGTTTCATTCTGAGTTTGAATCATGATTTCACGACCAGGACCAGCAGTCACTAATCAAGTCAGCCTAATGGCACATTCGCTGCACAGAGGCCTGAAGTTCTGTGACAACCTCAGCATTTCCATGTTCACACTGCTGATGAAATGTTAATGCTCTGTGTTAGGTGCTCTGAGGGATCTCTTGGCAATAATGGAATTTTCTTTTGAAAGTACTAAGAACTTTTAAAAGACGATGCCAAGGTTTGGTGAGGTTGTAGAGCACTGGGAACTCCCAAACGCTGTAGGTGGAAGAGTCACTGGTGGCGTCACTTTAGGAAGCAAATTGCCTTCCAAGAGTCAATTAAATCAAACTCTCAAAGGTGCCCGAGCACCCAGGCTTACACCCAGGGGCTGTTTTGCACATTGGAACCCGGATACCTCAGTAAGCACATCTGAGCAGCATGTCCCTACTTACTCCAAATTGGAAGGAGCCCGTGTGCCCCTAGCAGCCAGGCAGATGAAAAAACAGCTGTGTCCACACCCGTGGCCACCAGGCAGTGCCACCCAGATGAACTTTAGAGCCTGATGCTGGGCAGGAAAATTGCTGAAGAATATGTGCTATATGTTCTGTTCATGGAAAGTAGAAGATGTGGACAAAATGACATTTTAAAAAGCAGGATGACAATTAGCTGCAGTCTGAGATATCGGCTATCTCTCTGGGAGAGGGAAGCCAATTGTTGAGGAGCCTGTGAGTGCTTCAAAGGGCCTAGAGAGGCCGGTACCCTGCTGGGGTGTCATGGGGACCAGAGCACACGATTTCTCAGTCAAAATGGCATTGTTACCAAAATTACTCTATAGGATAGCTAAGAACGATTTGACCCATGCATTATATCAGTATTATATTTATATAATAATGCCTTTTAAACTTTGCTTTAAATTCTCATATGACAAAATTTTCCCTTTGAAAAAAATAACAACCTGAGAAGACAGGTGATATATTAAAACACACACACATTATGGAAGCTTGTAGCTTTAAAACCAGAAGGTCTGCCCGGGCACAGGGGCTCCTGCCTATCATCCCAGAACTCTGGGAGGCCAAGGTTTGGGAGGATCACTTGAGTCCAGGAGTTTGAGGTTGCTGCAAGCTAGGCTGATGCTACGACACTCTAGCCTGGGCAACAGAGTGAGACCCTGTCTCAAAACCAAAAAAACACCATTGACTAATAGAATATTTAATGCTATATCCTATCTTTGCAATTTTGTTGAAGTTTATTAATATGTGGTAAGCAATGATGCTCACTACATAAATTGTATGACCTGCCATTTGCATTAGGGAGGCAGATGAAGATATGATTTTCAGTTGCCTTAAGAGAGTTGCAATTTTGGTCAAAACCATATAAGGCATATTTGTTCCCTGCCTGTACAGTATAAGGCCTCAAAAGCAAAAAGGACTTTTAAAATATTTGTCCTGCCCATCATTTTTTAAATTAAGGTTTGTTTTATATCCTGGAAGATATGAAATATCAACATTAGAAGATACAAAATACCAAGTGGCATTTTTGGAACCAAAGTTTCACTTTTGTAATTTCACTGTCTTCCTTGGTTCTGAGTCCTGTAATTGTGGCTGAATTCTTCATTAACTTTTTCACAACAACAATATGTCACCCTGAAAATGTTCTACTGTGTTGTCTGAGCAAAGTAAATCCGTTAGGGGTGAGGGTCAGAGAACTTCTAATGAGATATTAATGTCCATTACGTTACAGATAGACTTACCAATCACCTTTAAATATCCAATTTCCCCACTAAATATTCATGGTCATTTTCTAAGAATACGGTATGTGCTGTAAAACAAAATAGACACGTGCAAATTCTCCATAGACAAAAAAGATTATGAAGCTTATATAGGCTACAACTTACAGCGAGAAGCTTCCTGAAATAGTAGAAGACAGATTGTACATTGAGTTTGTGCTTTTATTATTTTCTTTTTCTGTATAAAATAATTTATAGATTACTAAATTTAGGTAAACTGCATAACCTTCTTTCTATAAATATTACATATTTATTATTTTTTATAGACTTTACTGTGGAATACTAAAAAATACAATAACGTAGCAAACATTTAGTAAGGGCACTTAGCTTGAGGAATATGTTCTTTCACTTTGCCAAGTGTTTCAACTTCAGGTTGAAATAATTGTCTTATAGATGAATGGTAATTAAATTTCTGTGTTTAAAAAATGCCTTAAGTGACAAATACAATCAGTGTAATCTGGTTTATTGTACCCTCAATGAATCCCCAACAATAAAAAAATATATTTTTTAGGAGGCTGATTTGTGATCATCTTTATTTTTATCTAAAAATTATTTCTACAAAAAATATAATAAAATTGCCAAGGAATTAATGGGTTCTTAGAACAACAAAATTATCTCATCATAAAGGATAAAAAACAAGTTTTGTTCAATGTTGGTCTTAGCATACTGGTGCAATTTAAATAAAACAAATGACATTAAAGGAAAGAAACCCGCTGAAGAATGCAACTAGAAAGTGAAAAGGGTTATAAATACCACGACCATTTAATAGGTTGCCTTGGCAGTGATGGCATCTGAATATACTTATAGAGGGACATTTTATTCTCATTGGGGGTAGATACATTTTAAGTAAAAATATGTTTAAAAAGTTAAAGGAAAAATGAAGAAGTTTCCCATAACCAAACTGAATGTCCATAGGGCATGTGGTGACGGGTTATTTTTGGTTTGTATTAATTTGCATTATTCTATAAAGATCAGACTACACTTGGCATAATGACAGAAAGAACTAGATTCTGCTTTATTATGCATGGAATTTTGGCTAAACAGGAACAATTCTTATTCATAATATAAATGCACAATTTCATGTTTACAGAAAATAAAGTAACCACTGCTAAACAACTGCACTTATATGATGGAGAAGAACAGCATTTTTACAAAACAAATTAACTCACGATTGTGCATCAGCAGTAACTATTTGTCCTTTGATTCAAGAAAAAAGCACAAAAAAATTTAATATTATTTGCAGGCGTTTTGCCTTTGCTCTAGTTTCATAGATAGTTGTTTGCTACTATCTACAAAGAGGCTATCGGTTATAATGTAATTAGGCAAAAACACTAATCACAGGTAGCGAATGTTTAAATTTTAGTAAGAAATAATATACATTTTACACATTAGTATCATTTCTGTTTTCCAGTTTATCTGGATGTCCTCTCAACGCACAAGCTATCAAAAAGGCGAAGGTCTCCGAGGAGTTAATGACCATCAAGCTTAAGGCCACAGGAGGTAAGAACATGGAGCTGCCGTCACCACAGGGCCTGGACTACAGCTCCAGAGGGGGCTTTGTGTGTCAGAGTCGACTCTGCGTGGGAAGTGTCACTGTCATGTACGAGAAGAAAGGTTTCCTCAGATAAAGAACAAAAACTATACCTTTAGAAAAAATAATTTCAGCCAGGTGCAGTGGCTCACACCTATAATCCTGCACTCTGGGAGGCTGAAGTGGGTGGATCACTTGAGCTCAGGAGTTTGAGATGAGCAGGTGCCTGTCGTCCCAGTTACACAGGAGGCTGAGGCAAGAGGATCACTTGAGCCCAAGAGTTTGAGGTTGCTTTGAGCTATGATGCCACGGCACTCTACCCAGGGTAACAGAGTGAGATTGTCTCAAAAAGAAAAAAAAAAGATAAGATAAAATAGAAATAAAGAATTTCTTGGTTTCGTTCTTATTTTCTAATAAGGATCTCCAACAGAAAAAGTCAGGCACTGGTGTGTAATGGAGCAAGATACACTAGTAGAAACGTGTCCTTCAGTCTCCTGTATGTGTGTGTGGTCTCACATGTGTGTGTGATGTCACGTGTGTGATCTCACATGTTTATATTTTCACATGTGTGTGATCTCACGTGTCTGTGACATCGGATGTGATGTCACGTGTGTTTGATCTCACATGTTTGTATTCTCACATGTGTATGGTCTCACATGTGTGTGATGTCACATGTGTGATGTCACATGTGTTCTCACGTGTGTGATCTCACATGTGTTTGATCTCACATGTTTGTATTCTCACATGTGTGTGATGCCATGTGTGCAATGTCACATGTGTTCTCACGTGTGTGTGATCTCACATGTGTGTGACGTTCTGTGTGATGTCACGTGTTTGATCTCACATGTTTGTATTCTCACATTGTGTGATCTTACATGTGTGCATGATGTCACATGTGTGATGTCACATGTGTTCTCACATGTGTGTGACGTCCTGCATGATGTCACATGTGTTTGATCTCACATGTGTGTATTCTCACATTGTGTGATCTCACATGTATGCATGATGTCATATGTGTGATGTCATGTGTGTTATCATGTGTGTGATGTCCTGTGTGATGTCACATGTGTTTCATCTCATGTTTGTATTCTCACATTGTGTGATCTCACATGTGTGCATGATGTCACATGTGTCATGTTATGTGTGTTCTCACGTGTGTGTGATTTCACACATCTCACATGTGTGTGTTCTCACATGTGTGTGATGCCGTGTGTGATGTCACATGTGTTTGATCTCACATGTTTGTATTGTCACATTGTGTGATCTCACTTGTGTGCATGATGTCACATGTGTGATGTCATGTGTGTTCTCACGTGTGTGTGTGTGTATGTGTGTGTGTTTTCCTGGTATAAGAACCCTATGAATTTTCAGCAAACACAATTCCTGGCACTTGCATTTGAGTTCTTTAACTTTATTCTTCTGTGCACAAAATAAAACAACTATTCCACAGTAATTCCAGATAACTGCATTTAGCATCCATATTTCTACCTGTATCTGTATTTCCTTGCTTATTTCCTTAACGTCTATCCCTTCTCGACATTGATACATGTAGTGTCTGAGTTCTACATTTGTCTCTTCCAAGTTTTCTTTGATTCTTGAGTGTTTTTTCTTGAGATTTATAATCTGCACCATCTGGGGCCTGTGCTGTTTTCCATCAAATGTCTTTCTATTTTTTTTTATTGTTGAGGATTCATTGAAAGTACATAGAAGCAGGTTATATTAATTACTTTTGTTAGATAAGGACCCTCTTATATTTGTGTCCTGCCCCCAAAAGGTAACTAGAATTTGTTTAAAATAGAATGGCTTCATGTGTATAATATGAAAAACATAAGTACAGTAGGTAAAGGCCTTTAAAGTTAAGAACCCCTTATGTCAACATGTATATACATAACTTATATAATTATATATAGTATAAAGAAAATATTATAAATTTTGTAATTTTAATTATGCAAATTAGGCACACATTACTACTAACTAAACATTAAAATTATTGAATGAAAGCATATTCTGTTACTTTTAGGTAGATGGACTCCATAAAGAAACAGGTATTTAGTGAAATAGTGAAAAGATTCTTTTCCTTGATATAGTTTCCTTGATTGGCCACAACCACCAGCCAGTCTAACATTCCAGTGGAGTGTGTCTACTGATACTTCTAAAACAGGTTAAATATCTGTGAATAAAGATAACAGTATGATGATTAAACAGCTCTATTCTGGAAGGAGAGAGTAGCTTATGTTTGAATCACAGCCATTGGTTTTCACATTCACAAATTAAGGTAATAAGTGTTTCTAACTCATGGTTTTCTTAAGAAGATCAAATGAGTTAACATTTGGAAGTGCACAGGCTGGGATGTCTTCATTAACATTGGGCATCAGGAAAACATAATAATAACTAAATCCCAGTACCAAAAACCCCAGTCTGTCACTTAAAGAGTCTTCTCACAAACATCTGTAACCCCAAATTAGCTTTGGATTATCTTAGTACAAGTTGCTCTCCCCATCTCATCTTTCACATCGTGGAGACAGCACCGTAGCTGCCCACCTGCTCCAGCAGAAACAAGCAGTCATCAGTGACTCCTCCCTTCTCTCATCCCCCTGAGCCCATCACAAGGCCTGCAGCCTCCACCTGCCGGTAGCATCCTGAATTGGCCTCCTTCTCTTCACCTCTCCCCCTACAGGGGGCATCAGACCTAACCAGGACTCCGCAGGAATCTCCTACCCAGTCTCCTGGCATCCGCTCTGTCTGTCAATCTCTTTTCTACTCAAAACTCCAAGTTGTGATTTTTAAAAATCAGCTAGAACGACCTGACTCCCCTGTTTAACACCCTCCCCTGGCTCCCGTCAGAGTCTGTGAGGTCCGCTCACCGCCTTCCTGCCCTGCATCCCTGCTTTCTGCTTCCTCTCCATCCAGAAAGCCAGGTTTTCATGAGGCTGCACCCTTCTGACCCTCAAAGTCAGAGTGACAAGGTCTTCTGCACTGAGGGCCCTAGGGCACCCTGCACGTCTGCTTCACAGTGATTCACAGGTAACAACGGTCACCAGGTATTACATAAGAAAATACCATTCCCTGAAGTGCAGTGTAACTGCAAGAAAACAGAGACGAAGAAATTGAGCAAGAGGTTTTTGTTTGCTCAACTTAGAAAAATTTCAAGCACAGCTAACACTCCAAACGCCTGCTTCACTGAGATTCCAAATATTTCCACTTTTTCTTGCCCAGCTCACCAGTCATCTGAGTGAGGATTCCTCCAGCCAAGCCAGCCGGTGAAACGCGATTTTCGGAGGTCGGAGACTCAGCACCTTCGCCACCTGCAGCCGCTGGCACAGAATGAGTCCCGTGTGCCAGAGGCTGTGCCTCCAGAGAGTGGCCCTGGACAGCTGCTGGTCGTTTTCTTAGTAGCCGTCATGCTGTTGACCCTATTCAAACTGATCTAGGTGCTGAGATACCTAGATCTTAGTGGCTGGCTTGTTTTCCCTTCTCTGTTAAATTCCAGAGCCTGAGTTGGGTCACTCTGACGACACACCCTCTTCATTGGTCTCTACGGGGCCCACTTTTCTTCAGTGATTACTTCTGATAAGCAGTAATACCTGCAGAATAGTCACTTTTCTGTCAGGCTGCATTCAATGCGACTTTCACGGCTTACTTTTTTCTCTTCATGCTATATTATTTGCAGGGTTTTTGTTTGTTTGTTTTGTTTTTTGGCCAGGGCTGGGTTTGAACCCCCTACCTCCAGCATATGGGGCCAGTGACCTACTCCTTTGAGCCACAGGCACCGCCCTTCACATTATATTAGTAAGAGTCATTGATAAGCTGGGTGTGGTGGCTCAGGCCCGTAATCCTAGTACTCTGAGAAGCCGAGGCAGGTGGACTGCCTGAGCTCACGATTTGGAGACCAGCCAGAGCAAGAGTTAGACCCATCTCTACTAAAAATAGAAAAACTGAGGCAAGAGGATCGCTTAAGCCCAAGCATTGGAGGTTGCTGTGAGCGATGACACCTCAGCACTCTACCCAGGGCAACAGCTTGAGACTTTATCTCAAAACAAAAACAAAAACAGAGTATTGATGTCGTTTGCAAGGGAATGTGGCTGAGCTTCTGTGGCTAGTACCATTACACCTCTGTACGTGTTCACTGTTGTATAAGTACAACTGTTTTCTGGAATCACTGGGTCATACAGAATATGAATGTTTACTTTCAGAAGGTAATTAACTGTTTCCCAAAACAGTCATCCCAGGAAATTATAAGAGGCTAGATCTTTTTCAAACGAATTAATTATCAAGCTGACTCCACCCCACCCCTGCCCCTGCTGTCATGAATTTGCTCTTATCACGTCTAAATGCAGGTGTTCACATTTATCTCTTTCCATTGTCAATTCTGGGTTAGACTCATTCTCTTGAACTACTGAGATTCTCTTTAATCCTCCTCTGGTTCCTTAATAGCTTCTTAAAATCTTTTTTTTTTTTTTTTTTTTTTTTTTTTATTAGACAGTGTCTCACTCTGTCGGCCAGGCTAGAGTGCTATAGTATCAGCCTAACTCACAGCAACCTCAGATTCTTGGGCTCAAGCAATCCTCCTGCCTCAGCCTCCTGCATAGCTGGTACTACAGGCACCCACCACAATGCCCAGCTAGTTTTTATATTTTTAATGAAGATTGGGTCTTGCTCTTGCTCAAGCTAGTCTTGAACTCCTGACCTCAAGGCATCCTCAGCCCCCAGAGTGTTGCGGTTATTATGGGCATGAGCCACCACATCCAGCCCCCAGCTTCTTAAAATCTTCAACCTTTACATTGTGTTCACACGCCGTCTATAAAATAACCAGGGGAAAATAACTCCCATTTGTTGAGAGCCTCCTGCACTTTCCACACTCCACATTTTATCACCCTCCTTTCACAACATAGATGCTATGTCTGTTGTCCAGAAGAGGAAACTGAAGCACAAAGAAGTTAAATATGTCGTCAAAATTCAAAAACCAGAATCAAGACCAGCACTCAAAGTTCTTTCCCCTAAGTTGCATTTGCTCCTCAGTGAAGTCCATATGAAGAAAACCCCTTGGTATCCCTGGACTCTAACTCCCCCGCCAGAGACCACAGCTCTGCCTCCACTTGTGGGTCTAAGGTCCAGTTCGACATATCTGATCACTCAGCATAAAGCTTGTCCTGACAGCACTGTGCACTGCAGAGTGCAGGTGCTTTGGAGTTTAACCCCAGCTCTGCCTCTGAATTTGAACTTGGGCAGGTCACTTAACTTCCGTGGGTGATTCCAGAGGGTTCACTTGGCCTCTCTGAGGCTCAGAGTCTTCATATGGAAAGGGCACAGTGGAGCATGCCCCTCAGAGCAAACACCTTGCAGATGCCTGCACCCCTCCCGGAACGCAACCGCTGCATTCACGGGGCCACTTTTCCCTCTTCTCTTTCTTCCCGTAGCCCCTTATCCTTGTTTTCAGAATCCTGGATGTATATGGGTTTGGTAAAAACTCTTCACATTAAACTGTCATTTTCAACCAGCAAACCACAACTTAATCATAAAATGACTCATTTGCCACAGTCTCGTATTTTCAGTTTGAACTAAGAAAGTCTGACTCTTTATAGGTATAGAGAGTGATGAAGAAATTAGGCATTTGGATGAAGAAATAAAGGAACTGAATGAATCCAACCTTAAAATTGAAGCAGATATGATGAAACTTCAGACCCAGGTAAAAAAAAAAAACAAAAACAAAAAAAAAACGTAACTGGCTATCTTTCAAGTAACCATGCGCTTTAGTGGAAACAAACATTGAATTGTTAAAACTTTGTGTCTGAAAATATACTGACATCTTAGAGTGACTGCACGGAGTGTTTCTCAATTACCCAGTAATTGTAAAATCCTAAATTGGTGGGTCCTTCCAGGTGAGCCATAGATTAGGTAGCTGCAGGGAAAGTTACTTATTTTTGTTTGTTTGTTTCACTTTGAGACACTCTCACTCTGTTGCCCTGGGTAGAGTTCCATGGTTTCAGCCTCACTCACGGCAACCTCAAACTCCTGGGCTCAAGTGACCCTCCTGCCTCAGCTTCCCTGGTGTCTGGGACTACAGGCACCTGCCACAATACCTAGCTAATTTTTCTATTTTTGGAAAAGATGGGGTCTCCCTCTTGCTCAGGCTGGTCTCAAACTCCTGAGCTCAAAGGTTTCTCCTGTCTCCCAGAGTGGTAGGATTACAGGCCTGTTACTCGTGATTTTGCCTTGGTTGCATGAAAGGTTTCATAAGCAAATAAAGTAGACCACCTTAGCACCAAGGAATCCTGTAGAGCAGGAGTTCTCAACCTGTGGGTCGAACCCACAGGAACTGTATTAAAGGGCCGTGGCACCAGGAAGGTTGCCAACCACTGCTGCAGAGGATGTGGTCCTTTAGGAAAAAAAAAAAAAAAAAAAGTCATCATATCTTCTTTAAAGTACAAGTCTTCAGTTTTATGCAAAATCAAGTACAACAGCAACTTTTTATTTTTTTTCTGTAACACTCTTGAATGTGTGATACGTATTTGTTTATAATAGATCTTACTGGGCCTTTTCTGGAATAAATTCTTTACTCCCCCAAATGCAAGCAGTTTCTCAATCCTCCTTTCTCCTTCATAACATCAGCCCTGTCTCCTGAGGCTGTTTAAACAATAGTCATAAGTCTTTTGCAACAGTCAGCAGGAAAGGAAAGCTGGAAGCATAGGACTGAACGTCTTCAGCCCTTCCCTTCTCTCCTCTCTGCAAGTGTAGGATTTTTATATTACCGTGGTCACTGCTCTCTCTGAAGTCCTCAGCGCAGCAGCTTCTTTTGGAAGATTTTAATCCATCTGAAATGTGGCTCTGATTTCCTTACCTGATGTGACCATTGCCCCAATCTTCCATCAGTGGCCACTTGGCATCTGGAAAGAGCTTGATGCTTTGGTTTCAAAATCATGGGAATTCCTCTTGAGAAAAGAAACAAAGACCTCTGCTCTTGTGCAGCTTCAGAGGAGGAGGCAGATGGTGAACAAAGATCATGGCCTTGAATTGTGTTGTGTAGTGGTGTGAGGAGGGGGCTAGGAGAGAGCAGCCGGAGAAATAGGATGACGAGGTCCCAGGAAGAGGGAAGCGCTCAACGTGGAGCGCTTCAAATAGCAAAGCCCCAAGTGGGAGGCCCTGCAGTTTGAGAACCAGCAAGGAGGCAGTGTGGCCCCAGGCGCGTGAGCTGGGGGGCAGGTCCCAGGGGAGTCCCAGGGGCACCACAGGGCCATTCTGAAGGCCTTGATTTGGGGGTCTTGCAGCTGAGGGGTGACATGAGCCTGATACGTTCCCCCTTGCATTTTAACAGCTTTCCATCCTGGTAGATGTTGAGGAAAGGTGGAGATTGCAGGGAAGGTGGCACAGTCGCACACGGAGGCTGGACCCGGGTGGCAGCAGTGCAGGGAGCCAGAGTGGGCCCACCCTGGGTATTTGAATCAGGTGTGGGGGAGAAGGGGACACAGAGACACGTGGACATCTGCACAGTTCTGGCTGCTGTCAGACCACAGCAGGCTTGGGGGGAAACAGCGCAAGTCGGCTGGGGCAGGCTGAGTGTGAGAGATCAGTCCTACGGTCACAGGGACAAGTCAAATCTGCAATTCATGGAGAATCAGGGCTGAAGAAATCCATTTGGGAACATCATTCGCACATTGGAGCAATAGGATGGGGCTGCAATTGTGTGCAGAGAGATCACAGCGCGTGGCTCGGCATTTAGATTCAGCGGGTGTGTTTCCCCCAGAGAGAAACTTTTGTACTCCTTCCAAACTCTACTTCTCATACTCCCGGGTTGTTTCCATTGTAGATCACGTCCATGGAGAGCAACTTGAAGACCATTGAGGAGGAGAATAAGCTCATAGAGCAGAACAACGAGAGTCTCCTGAAGGAGTTGGCGGGGCTGAGCCAAGCTCTCATTTCAAGCCTCGCAGACATCCAGCTTCCGCAGATGGTAAGTCCAAGGCCAAAGCTGGGCTCTTCCCTTCCAAGTGTTTGCAGTGCGTGGTGACACCTGCCCTGCACAGTGCCACTGTGCTCAGCAGTGACATGCACGGGACTGCCATTCTGAGCTATTTAGCTTGAGACGAGCTGTTAGCAGTCACAGGATGGTCACGTTTCACCACGTTCTTACCTGCAACACTCTCCTTCACTGAGAATACAGTGATATATTTAAATTATGTTGAGGCCAAGGAATTTTTAGAAGCGAAGCCTCTTAAAGATGAAGGTTTATTTAAAAGCTTGTTTTATAGGCCAAGCTCAGTGGCTTATGCTTATAATTCAAGCCCTCTGGGAGGCTGAGGCAGGTGGATCACTTGAGTTCAGGAGTTTGAGACCAGCCTGAGCAAGAGTGAGACCCCATCTCTATTAAAAATGTAAAAGCTAGCCAGGCATTGTGGCGGGCACCTGTAGTCCCAGCTACTTGGGAGGCTTGAGCCCAAGAGTTTGTGGTTGCTGTGAGCTATGACACCACAGCACTTTACCCAAGGTGACAGAGTGAGAAACTATCTCAAAAAAAAAGCTTGTTTTACAATGTAATATTAAAGTTAGAAGCTAAAACTCCCTCATGGAAAATAGAAGATTCTACCAAGTACAAGATTCCACCACGGCTCACAAAATCTGAGACCCAATCATTTGTATCAAGCACCCAATTCAAGCACTGTAAAAAAGAAAAAAAAGTTTAATTCCCCAAAGACTTGGTGCTTTCTTCATGTTATGTATAAAGGACATACTTTACCACTCCTTGTATAAATTAAAAAGCACAAAAGTGAGCAAGACATGCTGATTTTCCAAATCTGAGCACAGATGTCTGGTGAGCATCTCCAGTTAGGCGCTCCTCCATATCAGGGGCTAGTTCCGGGTGTCACTACTGACTATCTTTGTGCAGACCCCTCAGCTGCACCTCCACATGCCCAGATGGCGGCACCCACTGCACACTCAGGCTGCTGTTCCCAGGACACATGTCTGGGCAGCACGTTACTATCCTGAGCACAGCAGGCAACAGGAACCCAATGGTGTTTGTGTATCTAAACTTATCAAAACATAAAAAAGGTACAGTAAAAATATGCTGTTACAATGTCATGGGACCACCAGCGTATATGTGGGTGATCATTGAAATGTTCTGCAGCAGGTATTTAGAATTCTTACAAAATTAGTTTCTTTTACATATTCATAAATACAGAAAAATCTCTGGAAGAGGCACCGCATTGTTGAATGCTTGGACTTTCCTCAGAGCCTACATTTCTAGAGCAATTGTTCCAAAGCTGTCAATCTGATAAAAAATGGTTTAAAGAAATAGCAATATAATAAAGACATACAATTTGTTTTGTTTAAAATGGCAAATCCTGGCTTGGCACCCATAGCACAGTGATTACGGCGCCTGTCACATACACCGAGGCTGGCAGGTTCGAACCTGGCCCTGGCCAGCTAAACAACAATGACAACTGCATCAAGAAATAGCTGGGTGTTGTGGTGGCCACCTGTAGTCCCAGCTACCTGGGAGACTGAGGCAAAAGAATCTCTTGAGCCTAGGAGTTTGAGGTTGCTGTGAGCTGTAATGCCACAGCCCTCTACCAAGGGTAACATAGTTAGGCTCTGTCTCAAAAAAACAAAACAAAACAAACCCCAAAAATGGCAAATCCCTCTATTTACTCAACTTCCTAGCTTGGAGCTCTTATCTTATCCAATTACAAATGTGCCGCCCCCCATGCAAAAGAAATCAGTAATATAACAACGTGCATAAAGGAAAATTACACTGTAGCTAGTGTTAAGGTACTTCTTGGATATTATCATGGTATTTAAAAATTTGTCTTTTAGCTTCAAATGTGTATTCTATTATTTTTTCTTCAACGGTGTCATAAAATCTATATATATATGTACCACCCAATTTAGTTTGTCACTCATATAGTTACCACACAAGGCACTGTAGTGGTGATTTTTTAAGGCTGATCACAGGAAATGTTCACAAGAACACCCAAGAGTGAGTTTTGGTATCTCCACTCTGGGGTGGAGGAGAGCAAGTGCAGCTAGTGTGTATTACTTGGTCAAAGTTCCAAAGCCATCGCGAGTCAGGTGGGCCCGGCTTTACCTCTGCCAAGTGTCCCTCTGCCACCTGGTCTTGGTGCAATTATAAGATTCTCCACAAGGGCGGTGCCTGTGGCTGAAAGGAATAGGGCGCCAGTCCCCTATACTGGAGGTGGTGGGTTCAAACCCGGCCCGGGCCAAAAACTGTAAAAAAAAAAAAAGATTCTTTACAAAACATGTGGAGAACTGCAAAGGCAGAAGGTAAAAGGGAACAGACGATCCTGGTTAGACCTGCTGAGCACAGCCACGTATTTTTCAAATTTAGAAAACTTATTTTCCAAATAGCAAAAATAACCATAGTTAGACCTTTAAAGGTCTTTTTCTTCCGAGTACCCTGTGAAGTAAGACACAAGTCATGTGTTTTCAAAAAGACAGGAAAACAGAAGCACCAAAACTGACCTTGGCGACGTGCATTCCCTTACCCTTTCGCGTGAATAGACACATATCCAGCATGTGCTTTCTTTGAAGAATCCCATCAAGCAAAGGAGGTACCGAAACAGACAAAGAGAACGGTGATGAACACATCTTGACTTGGTGAAAGTGATATTCTGCATGCAGAGACAGCCAGGGAAAGAAACAGGGGCAGACAAGGGTTCTGCAGGGTGCGGCCGGGCCACAGGTGTCTGAGAAGGAAGGAGAAAACATCCCATCACAAGTAGTTAATGAGCAACTTACCCATATCTTAAATTTCTTAAATTCCAGCCCAGTGCTGTGAAAGGCACCACTCAGTACAAGCGACCCTTCCTCCCCAGCCTGGCCGACAGTCCCTTCCTGGAACAGGTCTCCTTTGCACTGAGCATATGCAATGGTGACCGAGGCTGCCTCCAGGAAAAATGGAGCAGTTCCGAGGTGCCCAGCTCCACAGCCTGACATATCCTTTCTATGGCTGCAAATCAACCCCAAATACTGTACAAGCAACTCACAGTAATCCCACGGATTCTGAGTGAACAGATGAGTCCCCACACACAGTCTCTCTCCATCTCCCCCCACACTCCGGCAGCCATATGGACCCTTGCCCGCCCTCCCTCCCAGGCTGAGGGTCACCCATATTCTTCAGGTCACTTGGCCTCCTTTTGGCTCAGCCTGAACCACTGTGATTGGGTCAATGTGTTTTGTCTCCATTTAGGGACCTATCAGTGAGCAGAATTTTGAAGCATATGTAAATACACTCACAGACATGTACAGCAATCTGGAACGGGACTATTCCCCGGAATGCAAAGCTCTACTGGAAAGTATCAAACAGGCAGTGAAGGGCATCCATGTGTAGGATCACAGCGCTGCTGGGCAACAGACATTATCAACAGCAGTCAACTCCAGATGGATGTGTGAGAGGCTCGAGCCCTGCGAAGGCCTGGAGGCTGCCGTGCTGCATCGACAACTGCAACGTTGCACTAATTTTTTTTTTCCCCAGCTGACATAAAAAGGAAAGAATAACTATGATAAACTCTTCGGATTAAAATCCATGCAGTCAATTATTAGATCTTATTTATTTTCCTATGTTTTTCTTTTATTTCTTCATTGCACTCTTGTTTTGTAAAGTATATGTAAAATAAATGTGACATTTTTATAATTTATTTATTACTAATCAAAGAGTTTTTTATCTTTTACCTGCATTTTGAAGTCTGCCATATTTTTACACATGTGTTTATTAATTTATTTTCCAATAAGATTTAAAATAGAAATGCTATTCTCAAATCACCTCTCTTGCTGGGTTTAAATGAGAAAAACAAAAAAACCGTGAAGGGAATCCTTATCTGAGGACTGCACTACGGTGGAGTTTGGTTGTTATTGCACATTTCTCTCCCTCCACCCCCTTCCCCCCACACCCCTGTCACTGGTTTCTGTATTTATAAATGAGTTTGCGGTCAGGTGAGCTGTGTGCAAGGAATAAGAAGGTAAATGGTACCCACTAGTGGGGCAATCCACACTCACACAAGCACAGGGTGCTGGGAAACAGCCTGCTCAGAATTTGTTAGCAATAATTAAATATAGCAATCAGCAAAGTATTCCACTTGGCTGTACGGTTTTAGTTAATATGAATTATTTATTTGAAATGTTTTAAAGAAACATAAGCTTTTTTTAGTGATGCACATTTGTCTGTTTGTTTTTCGAGTCATATCAGATAGTTGGCAACTCTTATCCCAAGATGAGAAATAAGACTTGGTGTGACCAGCCAGGCTTTCCTGCCATATGTCGGTACAATATACAAGTGACAATATTGGTGTAGATTTGTACTTAGCAAACACAAACACATCCAAATAGAAAATTTTGTAGATACCATATCCCCTGAAATAGCATGTATCTTACTGGGTTGACTGGAAAGAAATGGAAAATATAGTAACACGTGCAAAAATGCTCCTCCAATCTGAGCGGTTACTTCAAACACTGACAACATTGGTCTCACCCTCCTTAGGAAACAAGACAACAACATTGGATTTGATAAAAATCTTGCCATAGAACTACAAGTGCTGCAAAGTATACACACACTTGTACACACAGGCACATGTACACGCACACAGACACTCACCACACCTAAAATTGAGCCCACAATCTTGAATTTCTAAATGGATCAGAGCTTAGTAGTTGCTATAGTAAAGGCAATGTCTATTTCAGGGATTGTAAAGTAGTTATGCATTGTTTCAAAAGTTTTTTTATATTTATTTTTTTTAAGAAAAAGGTATAGACAACCAGCTAAACTGCCTTTTTGGTGTGCACACACATTTCATGTGCAAACGTGCCTCTGTGTAAATGTACACATGAAGTTAGTGTGGGCTTACTTTTCTGTGCTATAACAAAAGTGTTTATTTTTGATTAGCCTCATGGATATTTAGATTGAATGTGATGGCATTCATAGGCTTGGTACATTCCACTGTTACTACTGTTACCAGCACAAATGAAAAGTGAGACTCGACAGTAACTCCACTCCCGTGAGACTGTGGTCCTTGTGATGCATTAAAAGTGGGGCTCATCTTTGGTTTGGGGTTCATTTGAACTCTTGACGCTTAGCTTAGTGAAAATGAAATGTCTGTTCTTAGGTAGGAACGGTGTTATTTAAAAATCAATTATAAAAAAAAAAAGCTACCATATGTGCTGTCTATTATAAATGGAACACCAAACAAAATTTTCTATTAAAGTAATGTATTGGCAAAGATTTTGCTGTACAGTACTTCATAGATGCATACAAAGGAATTCACGCATTACAAAACAAACATTTAATTTGCTAAATAGTTTAACAAGTTTGTTATATATTGTATTTAATTTAAAAGAAATCTCTTGCCAACGTACATATTTATTACTATAATTTCCCATGACTCGAGGTTAATTTATTTGTGTTTGCATAGTTTGAGCAGGATGTTTTGTGAGATATGTTCATATTTATTTGCCTCCTTTGTACTTGATGTGTTTTGTAATGTGCACTGAATTATTTTTTCTTTTCAACTATGTTAATGATCAATACTGTAAATTGGGTCTTTTGTAAACAGCAAAAAAGGCAACAATGTTTGCATTTTTTAATTTGAAGTAGTTTGTACACTGTTTCTCCAAACACTTACTATTTCTTACATCAAAGCAACAGAATTGTGTTCAGTGCTGTACATTTGGTGTATGGTAGGAAATAAAAATTGGTAATGAGTTTTGATGTGATCTTTCTCAGGCTACTCCACAGAGACTAGTGTCCCACAAAAACTACTGTTCCACTGTGAGCTCTGTTGAGGTGGGCGAGGGGCCTTGAGCCTGCCCACGATCCTGACTGAGACATTTTTGTTCTGGCAACCGTCTGCCTGGCTTATTTCTTTCACCCTCTGTGGACCATTCGGTGGATGGATGAGTCACCATGGCCTTTGTCATGGCACACATCTCCAGAGCAGGCAATGCTTTGACATCAGGAACACCTTGACTTTCACTAGTGGGAAATTCACCTGGATCTAGTAAGTGACAAAATACAGGGTCCACCCTCCTGCTTCCAAAACCGTTTGGGTACCAAGTATTTCTCTATATTCATACAAGCTAGTCAAACTCAGATCAAAGAAAAATATTAATTGATGTCACCTCTTGTGCATGCGTCTTTTTCCTTTCTGATGTCCAACAGCAGCCTGATTTAATTTTCCAGTTTCTGCCTAGATTTACGCATTTCTAGAACCAATTTCCATTTCTCTTCAATGTGGTAAAGTCTATGCCATCCATGTAATGAACCCCCATTGATGTCAGGGAAGGCCGGATCCCCAGAGGAAAGGCAGGGCTGGACCTGGGTGGACCTTCAGGTAACAGCGGTCAGCACACAGTTGTTAATGCACAGCGTGGCTCTTCTTTCGTCCCCAACTGGGTTCAGGGAATGAGGACCCCTGATCCCCAACAGGGCACACACAAGTTCCTACAGCAACGATGTGTGGAGAGCTAACAAATCTGGGGTTCCTGGGAACTGCTCATGGCTTAGGGGGGAAATTTGAGAAAAGGCAGTGCAGGAAGCAGGAATTGCAAAACTCGCAAAGGCACATGGGTAGGAGAAGCTGAGTCAACAACTTCATCTATTTAAAAAATGGACAGAAGGGAGCAGAAAGCCCAGGTAAGTGGGAGAGGAAGTCATTGCCTACACTGCCAGGCCTCGGGGTTCTAACTTCCACAGGCGGAGTCAGTATGCCAAAGGCGGCAGAGAAGGACGGGATCAGATTTCCAGCAAGTCAAACAACTAACACTCTGACCTCAAGGCGCCATGTCCAGGGCTGACATTTGAGGCACAGCAGGAACAAAGACTCATGGTGTTTCCTGGGTTCCCATCCAGGCTGGTGGGGGCAGCAGGGCTTTTCACCATTTGTATCTCATGGCCACTCGAACCCGGAGTTAAACTTCCATGGAACACTTAAATTGTGCTGATCAAAAAAAGAATATACTTACTGTGCTTTGAAGTTTTTCAAAAATAAATTTTATGTTTTTTATTTTTTTAGAGACAATCTCACTTTATCACCCTCAGTACAGTGCTGTGCCGTCACAGCTCACAGCAACCTCCAACTCCTGGGCTTAGGTGATTCTCTTGCCTCAGCCTCCTGAGCAGGTGGGACTACAGGCGCCCGCCACAACGCCCAGCTATGTTTTTGCTGCAGTTTGGCCAGGGCCATATTCAAACCTACCACCCTTGGTATATGGGGCCGGCGCCCTACTCACTGAGCCACAGGCACCACCATCAAGAATAATTTAATGAATGGTCTTTAGAAATTTTCAAGGCACATCTAAGCTCCTCTCATGGGACACTAGTTTAAAATCACTGGTATAGAGACTGTCAACACCAAACTGTAGAAAGTTCTGGGCCTGCAGAACTGTTAAAAATTAACCTGCTATGGTACATAGATATTTTCATAGTAGTCGTAAAACTAATCTTTTCTACCCCTCTTTCCCCTCATTACACCCATTTTATTGTGATCTGGGAAGAGTAGCCAGTTATTTCCTCTCATTATTCAGCAGATAATTATAAAGTAAGCAGATTTAAGTGCCAAACACAATCATAGATGCTTTGTACACTTCATCTCACAGAATCCTCAAATAAGTGAGTGAAAATCACAATTTCCAATTAAACTGATGAAGAAATGCATACTCAGCAAAGTTAGCGACTTGCTTAAGACCGTAGAACTAGGAAAAGGTACACCCCGGAGTCTACCTCACACGTGTTTGGTAAAAAAAGCAAAGCACGTGCTCTTTCCGATTGTTTGATTAACTCTGCTCTTCAGGAGCAGCTTTCTAACATCACGACAATAGTGAGACTCCAACCTGCATGTTCATGACCAGTGAGCCCAGCAGAAACTTCTGGACCTACCTGCTCTAGCCAACCAGATCCACCTGTCTGTCAGATATTGTCTCATCTGGAGGACAGAAAGTAAGAGTTAGATAAGGTTAAGATATAGGCAAGGGCCCAGATCTATTCCAGCATTCCCAAATCTTGACACTGTAAGAATGGTACCTACTGAAATTTTCTCTCAAAGACTCCACAGCCACACTGCAGTAGAAGTATTGTGATCAGCATTATGCTGATAAAAGACTGAGACTTAGAATAAAGAAATAGTTTGATGGCTTAGGGATATGTACCGAGGTCAGCAGTCAACTCAGTTCTGATCCAGAGATGAGCTCTGTCCTTTCTTGGGGCCATCACTGCCACCTCTACCCCTGCCTCTTGGAATCATCAGCTAAGCTCACCCTTAGGTGTCTCCCTTCACAGAGTCACTGGGCCATGGATGGTCAGCTAATCACCACTCTAGGAAAAGTTGTTCAAAGAAGCATCATTGTCACATTTAGAGCACACCATTAGAATGTATTTTCTTTGTAAAGGCATATCATAAAAATATGACACCTCAATAATTTGTTTGATGAATTTGGTTTGAAAAATCTTAATTTGAGTTGTAGTAACAGTCAAAATAAGGAAAATATAAATAGTTCCTTTTTTGCATTGTTTTTAGAGCAAAACAACATAATTATTTTGTTCCATCATTAGCCGCTTTATGTATGTCTGACAGTTTTGCATTGGCCCCCAACAAATAAAAGGACACTTTTACTGACCTTTGCCAGCTATTAAATATTTAAAAACATCAAGAGAATGTAAAGGTCACTGCTCTTTCTTAAGAGCTTAACAACTGCCGATTTAGTAGAATTTTCTACTTAGATATGTATCCCATATATACATGTTGTCACTTTCCTTCTGTAACTGATTGCCTTGCCCTTTTTTAAATGAAATCCAGGGTTAGATTTAGGGGTTAGATATTATAAAGTGTGAATGGCACTTTGGGGATCTGTTACTCTGCTGTGAATGTTTGTCCCTCCAAACCGCATGTTGAAATCCGACCCTCAGTTTTGGAGGTGGGACCTACTGGAAGATGCTTGGGTCACAGGGGCACGTCCCTCACAAAATAGGCAGGGGTGGCTGTGTTCTCATTGAATTCATGGCTGAGTGAGCCAGTTGTTAAAAGAGCCCTGCATCTCCCTGGGGTGGTGTCCTTCCTTGCTGTGTGATCTCTGAACAGGCCAGCTCCTCTTCATCATGCTCCATGAGAGGAAACTCCCTGAGGCCCTGACCAGATGTCCAACCTCCAGCTTTCCAGCCATCACCACTATGATCTCTATAAATCACCCAGCCTCAGGTGTGCAGTGCAAAACATCCTAAGAAACATTCTGATAATGCTTTTAAAGAAATCAACCTTGTCACCATTGGAAATCTTATAAATATTGATCTCCAAGACTAGTCTATGTGAATTTCAAAAATATGAGGAAGGACTTTCAAGTTTTGTGCCTCATCAAAGACCTGAGGACCAGAAACATCTGGCTGTGTGCCTGGGCCATGGCTTGACGTGACCAGGAAGCCTTGTCTCCTGGACGGGCTCCATCGACAGGAGTTTACTTATTCCAGGAAATTCTTGCCCAGGAAAAAAAAAAAATCATCATTATTTGCTCCAGGAACTTCCTAACAATTTATCTGAACTAGACAGAACTAAGCTACTCATTGTACTCTCAGAATAAACATCCCTCCTCAAGACAATCTTTAGCATCAGTGAATTGTTTACACCCTGAGACTCACTTGGGGACCCTGGCTTTGCCACGTGCCTCTCTCCTAAATTGTTATATCCTAAACTTGACCAATTCTAATCATGCCCTCACATTCAAACGTCCTCCTTAAACCAGAACCCTCAAATCACAGAAATACCTCACCTTTGCCATCTCCTGCCCCTTACTCTGTCAAAGTAAACTCAGTTTTGTTTTATCAACAGATTATTTTGGCTGTGTTCTGTGGAATCCCCATTCTACAGACCCAATGTCCACACACACCTATGAATATATCTTCAATCAATATCCCCTGTTGTTGTTGGGTTTTTTTTTATTTGTTTGTTTGTTTGTTTTTGGTAAGCATATATATAAATGGTTCAATTTTGAATCATTAAAAACCTAAAAGCTTTATTGTAAATGTTTCAGGAGGCTTTCTGGATACTTCTTTGAAAAGGAGGGCTATTTTTTACTTACTTGAACACACCCGTTCTTCTCCAGGGAATCATCTAGATTTAGTAGTAAAACTAAATACTCAACAGAATCAGGAAAAGAAGAAGGAAAGGAAGAGAAAGAGAAGAAACAGAGGTAAGAGAAGTTACAATCTTGGTTTTTAGAAATAACTCACAGTAAATAAAAATCCCTCAAGGGCAGCAGCGGATGCTGACGCCCTGGCTGGAGGGGCTCACAGTCTCCACAGGCACCACAGGGTCCCATGACCTTTATACAGGGGTGTGCATGTGCTGGTTTTAACATTTACCAAGAGTTTGATTTTCACAAGGGGTTTCCCAAATACTTTACACGTCTTATTTTATTCTTCCAGTGATGTGAATTATGAATTATGATAATCAGGAAATACTTTTGAAAAGGTTCAGGAAGTGGCTCAGGAATCTGCACTGCTGGGACAGGGTTGGCAGTGCCCCACGTCTTCCCTCCACCTTCTGAACCAACCGAGGCCCTGCCCACCAGACCGATCCCCGCCCTCCGTCAGCTCTCAGTCGCCACAGGCTTCTCCTTCACATAGACCTTCCCACATTTTCCAAAACAGCAGCTATGGGGCACTGAATTATGCTAGTACCACAGGTTAAAATAAAAATATGTTGGATATATTAAGTTGAATAAAATAATAGTTTAAAAAGGAATTTCTCCTTTCCTTTTTACTTATTGTCAATATAACTGCTAGAAAATGCAAAATTATCTGTGTAGCTCTCACTAAATTGCTATTGAACACTATTATCTGATCATTTCCTCTGCAAGAAATCAGAAAGTGTTAGAAAAGAAAAGCTAGCCAGGTGCCTGGTTCACCCCTCTAATTCCAGCACTTTGAGAGGCCAAGCTAGAAAGATTCCCTGAGGCCAGGATTTTGAGACCAACCTAGGCAACATAGAGGGATCCCATATCTATAAAAAATTTTTAAATTTGCTGGGAAAAGTTGTGCCCACCTATAGTTCCAGCTACTGGGGAGGCTAAGGTGGGAAAATTGCTTGAGCCCAGGAGTTTGAGGTTGCAGTGAGTTGTGATTGCACCACTGTACTAAATACTGAGAAACAGAGTGAAACCAAGTCTTTAAAAAATTTTTTTTTAAATAAGTAAAATAGGTACAAAATGTTAAATAAAAATAATTAAAAATTATTTTAAAAAGAAAGCCAAGAAAAAATCTACCTTTTGCCTTTTCTATAGCTTAAAAGTCACGATACTTTTTTTTTTTAATGCTATTTTTCCCTTGAGGGAGAAAATCCCAAGCACAGAAAACATCTCAGAACTATAATTTTTACACATTCAGATAAAGAAACAGAATGGCCAATCACACTATAAAACCCATGCATGTATCAAACCTGCCAGCACAACCTGAAAATCTGCTCACTGTAGCCTTTTATTTTATAATTACTCATAGACATAACCTCGTTCTTGATGAAAAGATGACTATTAATAGTTGGAAAACATTTTCAGCATTTATTAATGCTGAATTACAATCTTAGAAAACCTATTAGAAATTAGAAAACAGAAGACTATCAGGCAAGTCTTTCCCATGTTTTCAATGAGGTGGGAGGAGAGAACCATCTGCACAGGCCAGTAGCTCCTCCAAGCGGGAGAGGAAAGTGGGTTGTTTCTAGTTTGGGGTCTCTGGTGTAGGACAGGTCTTCCGATGGTAGTGACTAACTAGGATTAGGTAAAGTCCGTTACATGAAACGTACCATCAGTGGACATGGGTTCAGAGGGGAGAGATTTGAAGGGAGTCTGGAAGAGCCAAATGCTATTTGGTGCTATCTACTGAAAGCTAACTGGACCAATGTTCGTTTAAGTGTATTTTCAGAACGTTCTAGTATGAGCAACGAAGTTATTTGCAGCTTTCATCTTCCTGGGCAGAATTTCCTGCAATGTTATTATTCCATTATTATAAATTATGGTAAATAAAGACAGTGCGAAAGTAAAGTCATGCTGTGTACCCAGGGTGCAAAAAAATGTATACACATTTTAAGAAAGGAAAGAAATTGTATTAAAATTGCAATAATACATACCAATAACAAGAGATGAATACAAGTCATGTTTAAACACCTCTTGTAATTGCAGATGTCAAACATGACTTGACTATTAAAATTTTAATAGTTTCTAGTCTCCAAGTTAAATATGCAATTTTTCTTTGGAGTTAAAGCATCCTGAGGCCCTATGATGGGCAAGGTTGGCCTCAGGACAGGTGTGGGACTGCACGGCCCGGGCCAGCAGGTGTTTGTGGGCATGGGGCCTACTGTACTCTGAAAACACGGCTCAGGGGGTGCCGCTACAGGATGGCGAGGGTTAGTTTAGGAAGACTAACGGGGCTCATGGGGTGCCGCTACAGGTGGCATGGGTTAGTTTACAAAGACTAACGGGGCTCATGGGGTACACCTACAGGATGGTGTGGGTTAGTTTACGAAGACTAACTCTGCTCATGGGGTGCAGCTACAGGATGGCGCGGTTTACGAAGACTCACACAGCAGGTGGGGTGTGGCTACAGGATGGTGTGGGTTACTTTACGAAGACTCACACGGCTTATGGGGTGCAGGTACAGGATGGTGTGGGCTAGTTTACGAAGACTAACACGGCTGATGGGGTACAGCTGCAGGATGGCACGGGTTAGTTTAGGAAGACTAACACGGCTTATGGGGTGCAGCTACAGGATGGCATGGGCTAGTTTACGAAGACTAACACGGCTGATGGGGTACAGCTGCAGGATGGCGTGGGTTAGTTTACGAAGACTAACACGGCTGATGGGGTGCAGCTACATGATGGCGTGGGTTAGTTTACGAAGACTAAAACAGCTGATGGGGTACAGCTGCAGGATGGCGTGGGTTAGTTTACTAAGACTAACATGGCCACTGGGGTACAGTTACATGATGGCGTGGGTTAGTTTACGAAGAGTAACATGGCTGAAGGGGTACAGCTGCAGGATGGCGTGGGCTAGTTTACGAAGAGTAACACAGCTCATGGGGTACAGCTACATGATGGTGTGGCTTAGTTTACGAAGACTAACACGGCTGATGGGGTGCAGCTACCGGATGGCGTGGGCTAGTTTACGAAGACTAACACTGCTCATGGGGTTCAGTTCCACTCAGCTGGTGTATTTTCATGTCTTTTGTGTCATAGTCTTTAAATTGGTTACATTTTTATTTTCTTCTTTTGTTGTATTATATTACTGATGCATAAAAATGAAGTGCTCAAAACTGATTCACTGAAATGGAAATGAAGACATGGAAACTCCAACAAAAATACTTCCACTTAGAAGTACATACTCCCATGAGGCATGTACTAACACCTTCCCCAATGATAGGTGGAAAATTGAGGCACTGTTGGGGTGAGGCCTGTGGCTCAAAGGAGTAGGGTGCTGGCCCCATATGCCACAGGTGGTGGGTTCAAACCCAGCCCTGGGCAAAAAGTGCAAAAAAAAAAAAAAGAGAGAGAGAGAGAACGGAGGCACCATCTTAGGTCCATTTTGGCTGTGTTAACAAAATATCATAGCCTGGGAGGCTTATAAACAACAGTAATTTATTTCTTGCAGTTCAGGGGATTGTGAAGTCCAAGATCAGCGCAGGGTGAGAATCTGCTTCCTGGTTCACAGATGGGCTATCTTTCCCTGTGTCTTCAAAGCAGAAGGGGCTAGGGGTCTCTTTCATAGGCATACTAATCCTATTTGTGAGAGTTGTGTCCTAATACCATTGCTTTGGGAGTTAGGCTTTCAGCTTTAGGATTTTAGGAGGGCACATTCAATCTATGGCAGACACACGGAGATTTCTTAAACTAAGATCATAAAGCTCCCAAGTGGCAGAGCTTGGATTTGAACTCCACCATTGTGGGTCTGGAGCCCACACGCACATGCACATAACACGGCCACACACTTCATGAGGGAGACTTGTCATCACCCAAAGCCTGTTGAGATTTTTTTTTCTTTTTTTGGTAAATTAATGACTATTTTAATTCATAATTACACTTAGTATCAGCACTAAACAGATTCCTGCAAGTGTGAAAAAAGAAGGGCATTAGTCCCAGAATAAAACTGGCTAAAATTGGGGGTAGCACCTGTGGCTCAAAAGAGTAGGGCATCAGCACCATATACCGAAGGTGGTGGGTTCACCACCCTGGACGTCCCTGGACGTCCACCCGACCCTGGACGAAAACTGCAAACAAACAAACAAACAAACAAAACAAAAACAAACAAACAAAACAAAAACAAACAAACAAACAAACAAACAAAAAACTGGCTGAACTTGAATGGGAGCCTACAACCCCTTCATTCACAGACAGCAGCTGGCCTTGCAATATGCCTCTTGTCTTAAAGCTGTGTTGAAGGAAAGGCAGAAACTGAAAATTTATCTTTGGACGCTGAATATACATTTTTATCAAAGAACTAGAGAAAACTAGGAAGTGGGTTTGCTTTCTGGCCCTGACATAGGCTCTCTAACAAAAGAGGAAGTGCAGATACTATTCCAGATTTTTGTCAATGAAGAATGAGAGGAAGATATGTCTTCGTTCCCCTCATCATGCTGAGTTAAACCGTCTCTGAGACGCACAGTGTCCCACCTGTCCTCAACCTGTGACTTTAAAGCCAAAATGTCACAACTTTCGCTCTTGAGGACACAGACCTCCCGCGTCTCGTGGAGTTGGATGGTTTACGCTATAAATTGGGGACGATCTAGGGTGGTTTTAAAGAGGACAGGAGCTCAGATTTGAAATGTGACAAATACTTCTCCTGGCACTCTGCAGGACACGAAGTCCCCATGCCCGCACTGTGCGCCTGTTTGTAGAAATCAGGGCTAGAGGCCTTCCCGCCATCCCCTCCCCCCAGACCGTTTTAAAGTCTCCATGTGTGGACAGGAAAGGAAGAGAGACAGGTGGAGGTTCAAGAGCCCGAATCCATCAGGACGGATGAGAAGAGCCCAGGGGTCATTCGCTCCTAGGGACGGCCGGCTCTGGGAGTGGAAGTCAGAAGCTCCAGCATGGTGGGCGGCTCGTGGCCACGAGGACAGCGGGGACCGACAGCGGGGACAGACGGCGGGGACTGTGGACACTGAGAGGACGGCGGGGACAGCGGGCACTGCGGAGACGGCAGGGACAGGACGGACGGAGAGGACGGACGGCGGGGACAGTGGGCACTGCGGAGACAGCAGGGACAGGACGGACGGCGGGGATGGGATGGATGGAGAGGACGGACGGCGGGGACGGGACAGATGGCGGGGACGACGAGAACGGTCGGCGGGGACTGCAGACACTGCGGGGAAGGGACGGACGGCGGGGACAGCGGGCACTGCGGAGACGGCGGGGACGGACGGTGGGGACAGTGAGGACAGGACGGACGGCGGGGGCGGTGGGCACTGCCGGGACTGCGGGGACAGCGGGATGGGGTCGGGAGAGCCCGATCGGCCACCGGGAGGGCAGGAGGGCCCACCGCGTTCCAGGATGTTCTCAGCTGTTCCGTGCGCCCCTCTCCAGGCCGCTTTCTGCACTTAACGCACATCCCGGATGGAGCTGTGGTGCTGTCTCCAGGGAGGCAGCGGCTGGTTGTGTCCGCTCCCCACGGGCCACCCCTGACTATTCCAGCCCTCAGTCCCTGACTCCCCCCCCCCCCTTAGGAGCAGGACGCACAGTGCCCCAAGGGGCTCCAGTCCACTGACTGACCACTCCCTGGGCTTTTTCTGACACGGCCCCCACCTTGGCTACTCATCCTTCCCTGCCCCCTCTCCTACCAGATTTTCCTGAGACCACCTCCTGCCGAGTATCCCATTCACTGAGTCCTGGTCTCAGGGACTTGGGAGGAGGGGAGCTCAGACCCCACAGGAACCAGGGGGGGCAGCCAGGGCGCAGAGGAGGGGCCTGGCAAACACCCTCCCTGAGAACTGCTTATTTTGGGCAGGTCAGAGGGTCCAGGCCAGGAAAGGCCACCCAGGGAAATGACTGTCACCTCCTGCACTGCCCCTCACAGAATCCAGCTTAAAAAGCAAGTTGACTGCGAGCTTTTCCCACCTAAAACTGGTATTTTATTTAACCATGATTTATATTAGTAAAAACTGTAAGGTATTTCTGTGAAATATTTGGTATCTTAGCGATAAAAACATCTGCATCTGTATGAATACAGTTTTTACTTTTTTTGGCACTAAGCAAGCAGAGCCTGAAAAATATTACAGCCTGACTCATGTTAGCTAATGTTACATTGACTTAGAAAAACGAACTGGCCAAGACAGTTTTTCAAAACTGCTATGCAATAATCTAATGCTAATTTCTCCCCTGCAATTACATTTGGATCTGGCACTAAACCATGAGTAAATCAACTTGTCAATAGCCTTTTTAGCCTGTTCTATGACTGAATTATACGCATTTCCCATGATGCTCTTAATTTCAAAACTCATTTCCTATGATAGTGGGTATCACTTTCTGAACATCCTTTCATTATTTTGAGGCTGTTTCTGTATCTGATGCCTCTAACACCTGATTTAGTGAGGATACAGTGTGACGGAAGCTTATGATACATACAAATAATTTTTTACTCTTTAATGAAAGGATTAGTTTATGTGACTAACTTTTGACAACTCATTTTAGTATTTTTTGCATCTTTCTTGTTTGAAACAATTCTCATTTAGTCAACCCTACATAATATTCTATTTGAAAATTAGTCTGATTTATTGTCTGATTTAATTTGCCGAAAACCCTGGTTCATAGAGTTATAATCAGTTGATAACCCACTCTTCTATTTTGTAGACTTGAAACAATTTCTCTTCATAATGTTCTTTAATTGTCTCTAAAATGTTTCAGGCTTTTTCTAAAAATGCCCTTAATAAAGTTTACTTTTATTAGCTTTGTCTAGAGAATCCAAACAAGTGACCAGACAAAAGTAAATAAGCTGCCTCCTATGGAGTGTCCTGTTTCTCAAGAAACACTAAACAGGTATCACCTCACTCTATGCAACCTCTTCAAGGGGCAATCCTCTGCAGGGCATCCCCCCGGAAGCCAGAAGGAAGGGCCATCTTCCCCCTAACTTCCCACTACAGCCACAGAGAGCACTTGTCCAGCAGAGCCGACCCACCTGAGGGAACCGTAACCTCACTCAGGACAGATGACGGTGCCTCACGTAGAAGTGGAAACGGTGAGTTCCTTGAAGCTGCTCTCTTGCCGAATGACTAATGTGTAACCCCCTGTATGACAGCTAGGGTTGTCATAGAGCTGTATCATAGCTTGGGTGGCTTAAACAACAAAAATTTATTTTTTCACAGTCTGGAGAATTGAATTTGAAATCAAGGAGTCAGCCGGTTGAGTCAAGGACCTCAGACCTTATTCTGAGTCTCTCTCTGGCGTGCAGATGGCCATCTCCTCCTGTGTCCTCACACAGTGCCTTCTTTGTGAGTGTCTGTCTGGGCCCTAATTTTCTTTTCCTTTTTTAAATAAGAATACAAATGACTAGGTTACAGTGTTTGCCTTTGTTACTTAGAGTCCCTGTGCTAATTGTGCCCGGCACCCAGGTGGTGTGCCACATACCCAGACATGGTGCCCATCAGGTGAGAGCTCACCAGTACCCTCCCCTCCCCGTCCCTGGTTCCTCCTCCCTCTCCCCCCCCCAACTTAAACTGAACTGAGTTTTTCTCTTATGTGAGCATGTACTAGTTCGTCTACTGGTTTCCTATTACTATTGAGTACATTGGATATTTGCTTTTCCATTCTTGTGATACTTTACTAAGAAAAATGTGTTTCAAGTCCACCCAGGCTGACAGAAACTAATCTTCTCTTTTTATAAGGACACTAGTCTGATGGGATTAGGGCCCACCCATAGGACCCCAATTTACCTGAATTCCCTCTTTAAAGACCCTGTTTCCAAAAACAGTCACATTCTGAGACACCAGGGGTAAGGGCTTCAACATAATTTAGACATGACACCCTCTCTGGGATTGCCGCAGACTTCTTTCTGCGCTGGCTTTGGTAAGGTCATTAGGAACTCTAGGCTCAGGCCGTTGCAATGCTTTGAATGGACCCCCTCCAAAATTCAGGTGTTGCCAATGTGATAGGATTGGGAAATGAGGTCTTTAAGAGATGATCCGACCATGTTAACGGCTCTTCCTTGTTAGCAGGATTAAAGCCTTTCTGGAAGAGGCTCACGCAGCATGTGGCTGGCTGGCTTCTCTGCTCTTTTACCGCATGAGGACACCAGACAGCCACCTTCCGCAGACAACCAAAACTGCCCACACCTTCATCTTGGACTTTTTACCCTCCAGTGCTATGAGAAACTATGTTTGTGTTTTTTATAGATTACTCATTCTCAGGTATTCTGTTAAAGCAGCACAGATGGACTATGACGGGATACAACGCTGAAGACAGAAACCTAATTTACTCTCCATTTCTCTCAAAATCTCATGGCTCCTTAGCCCTGCACTGCTGGGCCCAGAGGCCTGAAACTTCTAGGAACTCCTGAGACGCCACATCACCAGCCGGGCAGCGGGCGTGCGTTTCTGCTGGGCGGCTGAGGAGCTTTTAGTCTGAATCTACGGCCACCTGCTGTGGATGCCCAGAGCTGCGCGTAACTTTATGTCAAAGGAATTCTCAGAGCTGTAGCTAGAGAACACCCCAAATGATGCAGGCTTTAGAAAGATAAGGACTGTGGGATTTTTGTTTAGCAGCAAAGATGGGCCTGAAACGTGAGGACCAATGTGAAGCCAAAATTGGTTTTCTTTTTCTTTTTCTTTTTCTTTTTTTAAATAATTTTCTACAACGATCCAACTGGAATCAAGACTTTCACCAAGTGGAATCAAGACTTTCACTGACTGGAAATCACAGGCCCTGTAGGAAGGATGGCTCCTTGGTGAGGAAAAGGCTGGGTTGCACCATGTGGTCTCAGATGCTTCCAGCTTTTCTTGAGCTCGGTTTCTTCTACTGTGTAAGACACAGGTTTAACTCAGTCCAGTGTCCGCGGCATTCCCAGCTGGGAAGAGCAGGCCTGTCTCCTAGGTAAATCTGTTAAACAACTCAGAGCTAATCCGCCGTGAGAGCAAGACCTGATTGGATTTCTTTTTGGTGTTGGGCTTTACTTTAAGGGCAGGGCCAGGAACCTCTGTTCTTCTCAATCTCCAAACATATTCTCCTACCTCAGCTGCACACACACCACAGACACGTGCCAAGTGCTGCCACAATTCTTAGAAGGAAGAGCTGAGATCACAGGAAAGAGACACTGAGGTGAGGTCTGCATGGAAGAAACTTAAGCGGGAGAGTGCCCAGGGGATGAAGTCCTTTACAGTAAGCAGGATTCAGGAGCAAGAAGATTGCAGCTGGGATGCAGTCACCCCAAGACCGTGGCTGAGCCAAGGGGAGCTCAGGGCTGGGGGAGTCCTGCGGAGCGATTCCACTTAGAGAGGCAAGGAGGCTTGGCCCTTATAACCTCACCCACCCTGGAGAGGTGAGCCCTTGGATCCTGGCAGCCCTGCAGAGAGGCACGAGGATGCCAGGCACCTGCCACCCACACTCCCAGCAGCTGGGGGATCAGTGCAGCAGCCTGGTCGTGAGGGACCTGCCTCAACCAGAAAACCCTCTTTCTGATCATTGTATTCCAAAGCAGAGCATACCCAGTATTGTAGGAGAGGGGAAAAATCACAGCAAAACCATGTTCTCTAATCCCAGACAAGAATAACTCTGATGAGACCAAGAAAGCCTCATGGAAGCCGCAACATTTGAGCTGGAATTTGAAGAAGGAATAGAGAAAGGGGAGGGAAGGTGGGCATCCGAAGGGAAGGAAACAGCATGAAAAGAGGAAAGACATAAAGGGCAGGATGAAGTTTTAGGCAAATATTGAGTGGTACACATTTACTACAGTAAAGAACTGGAGAAAACGTACACACATCAGAATGAGGTATGCAAGAAGTGGTGGTGACGTATCAGTATCATGCAGGAATGAGGTCCAGTGAGCTTATAAGATTGGCATCTAACCTTAAAGCCTGTGTGTTTCACTACAGAGATGTAATAGCTCTGGCAGCCTTGTTTCTAAGTAGCATGAACATCCTCGAGTTCCAGCTTCTGAATCATTTGGCTGTTAGAGGAAAAGGATTTAACTCAATTTAACTCAATTGTCTACCCTCCGTCCTGTGGGCATCCCAGCACCTTCTCCAATGCATGGTAAGATTCTCAGAGGGACTATATTATCCTGGCTGCCACTCACTCTAAATTCTCGGCTCCCTAAGTTTCTGGCCACCAGTCAAAGCAATCACAGCTGCTAGTCTCTTCCCAGGTGACTTCCTCCATCGTGAACACAATCATTACCCTTCAGAGAGGTCAAGGAGCTAGGCTGAGGTCACACAGCCACACTGTGGTCAACCTGGAATTGAGGCCAGGTCTTCCTAACCCCAAGCCTGTCTATTTGATCTTTTAATATTAATGGATTCAAAGAGGAAAAATAAAACTCTAGGCACCATGTACAGATTTTATTGAGTTTTAATGTTTACTATAACTACTAATGAAGCTATAAAGTATAATATATATTCACTATGGAAGTATATGTGACAGTCTATTTATGAAATAATTGTGAACAAATTTCTTTCTTTGATTCACACTGTATGTCTTTTTACTATATATACGTGTAAAGTTTTTATATATATTATATATATATATATCCTTAGATGAGTCACTTTAGCAACACTGTAACATTATAAAACTTACAATTTTGTTACTAGGTCATAAACATTTATTTTGTTTAAAAATTCAGGGTAATAAATTGATATCTTTTCAGCTACATAATTTACAGTAATAAGCTGATTCTCTTCTGGCTCAATGGAAAAGCAGAGGGAAAGGCAAAGTATGTGAATATGCTTAACATATATTGTAAATAACTTTAATACTATATTCTTGAGGGACACAGGAAAAAAACTGCCCCATATTTATTTTGTCTTTTAGTGGAAGTAACGATGATATTTTTTGCTGTTATTTAATATCTGAATATCCGTCTGTGAATTTTTTCTTGCAAATTGTTGTTCTTTGATACATAAGTACATCAGCAAGTGAATATAGAAAAATTACCCTGAAAATCAGGAAATACAAAGAAACATTATAAACAGATAAGAAACGTTTATTTATTAGCAGCCATTTCCTGCTACAGCAAATTCTTCCTCCTCACCTTCTCCCAGTAGTTCCTTAATAATTTTTCTAATACTTATGTATTTTCATAAAGTTTTGATCATTGCAGAGATGAGTCAAAAAACGTTGTCAGTAAGATCCTTCTTGCAAAACTAGTCTGAAGGGAAAGTTTGGATTTCATCTTGGGAACGTGCTGCGAGTTGCTTCTGAGCATCTTGATGTTCTCAGAAGATCCATCTTTGGAAGTTAGATGGGAATCTCATTTTACTTACTCGTGCCAGCCTCATTTACAAGAGAACGGAGGGGTGGTGTACTAAAGTAGGAAAGCTCTGATGCTGATAAACATTTTTATGGCCCCCACAACCTGCCCTCATCTTTTAGGTTGTGTTTCTCAGGAAGCAGCAAAGATCAAGCAAATCCCTGTGCATGGGAAAGCAGTCACTACGCAGCTGTGAAGGCTGCGCACTGGTTCAGGGGTGCCCACAGACACGAATGAGGGTGAAATCTAATCCTTACTAAATGTGTGTCCTGGCCTGGGCTACGGCACAGGAGAAAATGACTCTGCCTTTTCCTAATTCCACCCCTTAAAGGGTCCTCACAATGTCCTAGAAGCATGAGTGTGTACACAAGGAAGGCCCCGTGAGAGACAACGATGTTTAAGGCAGGTGCAGGGGGTTTTCATCCTGCTGGACCCATGGCTGGAACGGCCCCAAAAGCAGTGGTGGGGGGTTCCCACAGGGACTACCCCCAGTCATCTTGAGATGGAGTTGGTGGGGAGCCCAGAGAAAGAAGCACTAGATGCCAGGTGATCCGTCCTGAGTGTTTATTATGGGAACTGCTTACAGAATGGGCTGAAGCAGGACTCACAGTGGACAGCAAAAGAAAAGTGACAGCCTCCGAGAATGGGGTTTTTATGAGGATTTAAGAAATTTGGCTCAGCCTGTGCCTTTTCTTTCAGTGTTTTGGGCAACAACATAAGCACCTTTACTAGTGCCTGAGCAAGTGTGAGGTCCCAGACCGGGCTCTGGCCCTCTGGGTAAAACCTGCAGCTGGACGGTCACTGAGCAGTCAAGGCACACTGGAGCTTTTGATGGGGACACAAAAATAAAGTTGGCAGAGCAAGGAGACCCTTGGGTGGGAGAGACTCACACACACGCCCCTCCCGGAACTAATAGTCAGATATGTAGGAAAAGCACTGGTAGAAAGACAGGATCTGAATTCAGGGAAAAGAATTTCTTAATTGGGAATACTTATAATAGTATCCAATGTAGCAATGAGGCCCAATAAAATAATAAGTCTGGGCAGGTGCCGTGGTGCCGTGCTGTGATCCCAGCACTCTGGGAGGCTGAGCTGGGAGAACTCCTTGAGCTCAGGAGTTCAGACCAACCTGAGCAAGAGTGAGACCCCATCTCTACTAAAAGTAGAAAAATTATCTGGGCACCTGTAGTCCCAGCAATTTGGGAGGCTGAGGCAGGAGGATCGCTTGAGGTTGCTGTGAGCTGTGATGTTTCCAAGGCACTCTACTCAGGGTGACAGAGTGACATTCTATCTCAAAAAAATAAAAAGAAGGAAGGAAGAAAGGGAAAGAAGGAAGGAAGGAAGGAAGGAAGGAAGGAAGGAAGGAAGGAAGGAAGGAAGGAAGGAAATTGAAGCCTGTTCTTTGAATCCTGCCTCTGAAGGTCATGAGGACCTTCCCTGGGTGTTGGCACGGGCAGAGCAGAGGACAGGGTGGTGGTGGAAGAGGGGAAGGGGACAAAGTCAAGCAGGTCCAAACCATTACGCGTGTGATCATTTCCAGCCTATTTCAAAGGAGAAAATGTTTCAGTTAGCTTCTGGAAGAATATAATTTTTGAGAATAGTAAAAGCACTGCAAATTAAATTTCCTTAATTTCTGAAAATTTTAAGAATATTCACTTTATACAAGTGCCTGTTTATCTCCAAACCCATCAGAGTCTTTAATTTAAGAGATTTAACATTTTAATTTATTAATACCATCTGAAGGTGGGAAAATATCATACACTCACATGTGAAAAGGTAAAGGTCTTTCTGAATTACATACACATAGAGAAAGCTTATACCTTCAATTCAGAATTTCAACCATGGATCAAGGGTAAACTCACTGGTCCATATCAACAAGCTGCTCTCTTCCCAGAAAGCATGAGTCTTTAATTGATTTGAGCTCAACATATACAATCAGAATAGACTAACAAAATTCTTCATTATCTTTTATTCAATGGACTCAAGATTTCTATAAACCATCAGTTTATTCACAGAGAAACTGGAGGACAACCACAATCCCACAAGAAGCTGGAACCAGAAATCAAGTACACAAAAAGAAGCCTCACCAACACTCTACAAGGCTGCAGTGTACCGGCTTTACTTTGTTTTGCTTTTGAGACAGGGTCTCTCTTTGTCACCTCTACAAGAGTACAGTGGTGACACATAGTTCACTGTAGCCTCAAACTCCTGGCTCGGGTGATACTCCTGCCACAGCCTACTGAATTGCCAGGTCTACAGGTGTGTGCACCATAACACCCAGCTAATTTTTCTAATATTTGTAGAGATGGGGTCTTGCTCTTGCTCAGGCTCGCCTGGAACTTTTGACCTCAAGCAATCTTCCCACCTCATCCTTGAAAGGTGCTATGATAATAGGTGTGAACCACAATACTTGGTCCAATGTACAGTTTTTTTTAAGCAATAATAAAAATAGTAATGCAAAGAAAGTAACATTCACATTGTCAAATAAGAGTATGTCTATTATAGAATGCTTTGACTCTGAGGTTCAGTATGGAGTCGTCAATTAACTTATTATTTTTTTCCTAAAGTATCAAAGAATAGACAACTAATATTTATAAATAAAAATAAAAGATAATTTCAAAAAACATATCATGCCAAATCTTATAGAAAATAGAAAAAGAAGAAATACTTCAAAATCATTCTACTTAATCTGGATACACCTGATATTAAAATTGGAAAAAATATATTATTATAAAGAGGGAAATTATAAACATAATTCACTTATAAAAGAGGATAGAACCAAATGTTGGGCACAGTCTTGGGTGGCCAGGCAGAAACAGAGCCATGAGAAGGCCTGGTCATCAGTAAAGTAAACAGGGTTCCCAAGATGAGGTCCAAAGTGGAGTCACAGCACCACTTTGTCAAATAGAAAGTGACAGGAGAATTCCAGAGATGATTTTTTTCAGGCTATTGCTATAGGAAGAATGCTCAGAGGAAGGGAAGGAGGCTTGTATTTATACAGAGCTAGCGACACAGGAGATTCATCCAGCGTCTGGAGGGGGAGTTGCGAGGAAAGATAGAGATAGGTTTTAGCTCAGATTATTTGAGGGTGCACAGTCCTTCTCATTAGCTCTTTCTTAGGGTTACCAAAAGATAGGAAGATTTGAGGAAAGTAAAGGGCATGGGGGATTTCCTAACACTGCTGTTTTCAGGAGCACAGGGCTCAGGTCAAGTTCGACGTGGTCCATGGGTGCTGTTTCTCCTCGTCACAGTGGAGCTGCTGGCTTCATGTACTCCAGGCATGCAATGGATCATACCCTGTCAATGTGTCAGTTTTGCTTCAAGAAAGACGTTGAAGAAACCTGCTTAGCCAGCGTACTGATTGGCATAGTATTCCTTTTCAGGAAATGTGCTAATTTTATGAATTACTGTATTATGTTCAAAATTTTAGAAGTCAGACTACTATTTGAAAGATATTACACGTGTATTCAGAAACTAAGCCTTTGTAACAACACTGCACTCTGTATTTTTAAAGTAACCATCACTTTAGGATATATAATTACTCTAGATATCATAAATTTCTACTATTGCTAAGAATTCTCAAAATTCAGTTATTTCATTTTGATTTATTTCTCCAAATCCACACTTGTTATTATTAGGGAAGACCAACTTTTCTGTCTTACTTAATTCTACTCTGATTTAATGTAATGGAATTATTCCTAAAAAGTTAAGGTTAATATACCTTTTTTCGGCTCGGCATGGTAGCTCAGGCCCATAATCCTAGCACTCTGGGAGACCCAAGTGGGAGAATCACTTGAACTTGGGATTTCAAAACAACTTGAACTTTTCCTTAGAAACAAAAACAATATAACCTAAACATTTGTGCCCTCCTATCAATCTTTTTTTTTTTTTTTTATTATAGATAAAAATATGCACCATAGATGTGGCCCAACCCATCACCCTCCCTCCACTCAAACCTCCCCCCTCCCTTCCCCTTCCTTGGTCCTTTCCCCATAGTCTTGAGGTATAGTTGGGTTATAGCCTTCATGTGAAAGCTATAGTTTACCTTCATAGTAGGGCTGAGTACATTGGATATTTTTTCTTCCATTCCTGGGATACTTTGCTAAGGAGAATATGTTCCAGCTCCATCCATGTAAACATGAA
>CAUYPK010073077.1:0-15192 GCA_963574355.1 Loris lydekkerianus | reverse complement strand
CTGTCATGGGGATACAAACATCAATGGTTTGGTCCCTGTCTTAGGTTGACTGAACGCAGAGTGATCTTACCCGTCTTTGGGTACTATGAATGTAATCCACCGTGCAGCCTCTCCATATCCTGTCTTAGGTTGTCCCAGTTTTTATTTCAGTCTTTTACCTCTCAGTGACTATAATGAGTTTATAAAAATTTGGAGAATGCTTATAATTTAATGTTAAATGAAAGAAGAAACACATAAATTCTGTATTTCTCTCTGCTGTTGAAGTGAAGGGGCCCCCCTTTTTAATTGACCACAGTGTACTCCCATAAGAAAGTAAGGAAAGTTAAAAATTAGAAATAGGAAACTGAAGTAATGAGCAACTGGAAGCCAGCCACCTTGCTGGTGCTATTGTAACCAGTTGACCCAGTGTTCAGTTTAAAATTGTTCTGTTTTCCCTCTTGTGTAAACTGCTATGTAACTGCAAGTCCCATGAATCGCTACTGTTTCTGTACAAACCAATTATGAAAAGTCAGTTACTTCGTCTCTTGCTGAACTGCATGTAGCCCCTATGGTATAATTTACCCTATATAAACCCTTCCCTATTCACAGCCAGTACTGTTCCCTTTGTATACGTAGAGGGGCAGTCAGTTGCCAACCTAATAAAGACTCCTAAATTGGCATTAATTAATTAGTGTCCTTGGTGGTCTTTTAATCTCGAACACTGTAACATCTGGAGGCCCCAGCAAGATCATCAGGGGTGCTTCCCAGGGAATGACCTCTAGGTTTGTGGACTGTGCTCAGTAGTTGGGTCACGCCTCTGCCTAGAGGGTGGCCACTGAGAGACGTTCCTCAGCCCCAGGTTAAGACCAGCCCCAACTTTGGACACAGCTCACCTAAACTTGCTAATCAGGTTAATTGGGTTTTTGGTGGAGTCGTCTGGTTGAAATCTCGCCAGTTAGTTCTGTTTCTGCGGTGGCTTTAGTGGCTGGACACAGCCAAGCCACACTGTTCCTGGTTGGATCTGTGCAGAGTGGCTGGCCAGATCCCAGATCCATGTCAGAGTGGCCAACAGGGTCTTCAGGTTTGTATCTATGCTGGAGGGGCTGGCTAGGTCCTGGATCCATGTCAGAGTGGCTGACTGGGTCCTCTGGGTATCAGTCTTCCCCAAAGACTGTTGGGCTTTCAATCTTTTCCAGATGGGTTTTGGACTTCTCTGTGTATGAATGTGATGATTGAGTGAGGTAACTGACTGGTGTGGACCTATTATCCTCGGCTCCACAACCTAGTCATATGGCTCAGTGGTGAAATCAGTCCCCAGGTTGTACTCTACCTTCACAACCCTATCATACCTGGTTCAGGATTTATACAGCCCGCCTATTGCTAAGATAGGGTTTAAAAACGTGGCAAGGGGCACTTGGAAGGCTGACCCAGTTCAGGACTTATAGGGCCCACCTATTGCCAAGACAGGTTTAAAAACATAGGCAGGTAAAGGTACCCAGTGAATGTGTGCATGCATGCCCCCATGACAACTCCATGTTTGTTCTGTCAGTTTACACATTTTGCATGGTGTCTCCTTGAAAATTGGACTCATCCCAAGATGAGATTCTCAATTCAGGAGAATTTAATCACAGTCCCTCTGAGGGGAGGTGCACCCTAGAAACATCCCAGGGCCCCCAGAGGACCCAGCACCCTCTGGAGACTGGCTGATGATCACCCCTAAATTCACCTGTGAGTCCATCTGCAGAGGAAAGCCATTTAAACATCTATTTTTGGCTAGTGTCTGCAGACATTCAGTGTAACTGTGTCGGGCTTATCTGTTGCTGTGGACTGTTATGGAAATATATAGTTGTTAGTTTAGTTTGTTTTCAAGAGAGGGGAGGTTTTCAGAGGTGTGTGTTGATATTGTGCTGACCCACCACTATAAACACTGAATGCTAGTGGAAAGTCTTAACCTCAGATGCACAATTTACATTTGTATGTATTTCTGTTTTTTGTCTTGTCCACAATCATGTGTGTTTTCATTGCTATCTGTGATTTTGTGTTGCTTTCAGCAAATGGTGTTTTAAGATTTGTATTACCATCATTTCTAACATAAGTTCTTCATACTTTAAAGTAGACACCCCCCTGAGCTTTCTCCTCAGACACTTTAAAGTTATTTTTTACAGACAAAACAGATGAATATGGAGTAAATTCCTCCAAAGGGCACCTCAGGACACTTTGTGAACTTGAGTGACCAGCTTTTGGTATGGGCTGCCACACCCACCCACACCCACACAGGTGCTTTTGAGCCCTTTCTCTAACAGGCTTAGAAAACAGCCTCAGGGAAACTGATCAAGATGACTGGATTTACCTGACTGAGACTACCTGGGGAGGGAGAGCTCAGAGGCACCTAGTAGTTGCTGCCAATCCTCTGGACCCCCTTGGCAGGTCTTCAAGGAGTGAAACACTGGGAGGAACTGGCATGCAGAAAGAGGTACCTACACAGGGAAAATGTCTAAGGTAAGGTACAAGCAATCTGGGGTTCCCACCATTTGGGTGGAAGCCGAAGTCTGATCAACCCCTAGGGTCTTAGATCACCAGCAGGTCTGTTGAGAGGTATGTGAGAGTGGTTTTAGTTCTGAGAGTATTTTTTTTTTAATTTTTTTTATAACCCTCAATAGAGTGCTATGGCATCACAGCTCACAGCAACCTCCAACTCCTGGGTTTAGGCAATTCTCTTGCCTCAGCCTCCCAAGTAGCTGGGACTTACAGGTGCCTGCCACAACAACCGGCTATTTTTTTGTTGCAGTTTGGCCGGGGCTGGCTGAGAGTATGAGAGTATATGTGAATTATCAAACATTGTTCATGTCGGGCCTGTGTCTGTCTTGCTGTTTTATGTCATTTGTTCAGTGTTTATTAGAGGATTGGTCTCGGCCTAAAACAAAATAGTCTTGGAGACATTTGTGAGTAAATTGCAGATCTTTTCCTTCAAGGAACCCTTCAAGACTTTACTCCTTCTGAGATCGCCTTATTTACCTACTTACTTTCATGTGTCCTACACCCCTCACCACCTGGTGTGTCCTTGGCCTGGCAATCATTGGTCTCTTCATCCTTATTATTGGTATTGGGCTTGGTAGTGCTGCCCCTCTAGACTGGTCCACCAGAGAGCATGTGGCCCTGACTTGTTTCTATCTCTTTGTGGTGACCTTGTTCATACTTTTGTCCCCACCTGGAGTATTTTTCCCAGATAGTTTTAATTCTTCTGTGTCTCCCTAGCTACCACTCCCCATTCCTATATTTAGGTAGAATAGTGTAGGAATGGAACAAAATCTTCAGTCCAGGAAGGGTCACCCCTGTCCTGCCTCTTCCAAAAACTTCCAGGATTTTAAGAAAAGACCCAAGGGATATGGATTCCCTGTGAATTCCTCTGACCAACTGACTAGTCCTCCTCCTACCCGCAGTAGACCCCTTTATCAGCCACCTCCCCTCACAGAATCTAAGAGAGTGTTGCCTTGCCTCCTATAGCTACCGTATATACTCGAGTATAAGCCGAGTTTTTTCGGCACAAAATTTGTGCCGAGTTCAGGTTTTTTGGCACACATTTTGTGCCGAAAAAACTCAGCTTATACTCGAGTATATACGGTAAATGGCAGGTCAAGTGAAAAATCGAAGCTGCCCAGGTTAAGTAAATTGTGTTCATATGAGTACTTAAAAACTAACTTAAACTGGTAACAGTAAGTAAGGTTTTGCCCCCTGCCTTCACAAGGCAAAACAATTATGTGAGTGTCCTCTTCTTCCCTGCTTCAACTTTGCCCCCTGGCTATTCTGAGAGAAACTGGACGTTCCAGTCTGTCTTTGGCAGCAGCCATGTGGCCAGGGAAAATGAAAAGACACTAGAAAGGATGCTGTTGTCGTTTTGCTATTAGAATTTATTCAGTGAGTTCTTGGTCTCAAGAATTTGAGAACTTAGCCCGCGGGCCACAGATTAGTGATAAAATGGGATTTTTTTGGACTGAGGGGCATGCAGAGGTAGTGAACAGTGCCAGAGCTATTGGCAGAGTGGCCATGCCTTGGAAAGTGCTGCAGTTCAGGTGATCTGATGAACTCTGGATAGCCCTTGAAAATCTGGAGGAGAGAATGTAAATCTTGTGCTGGGAAGGGCTGCATCTGTATCTGCAGCAGGTCTCCAAGGTGAACAGCCTCTGGAAGGAGGGAGGAGGTCCAGGTTGGAGGTTTCCTGCATGAGTCCTTTGTCTAGGGGTAAATAATTGGCCCTGAAAGATATTTTGGTCAGAACTTGGTAGATGGAAAATACCTTTACAAACTGAATAGGTGTTCTAGCAAATGAATGAATGCAGCCCCTCACCTTGGGCAAGGTTATTAGGTCTTTGTTGTGGTTTTTGTCTGGGGAAGGGATTAGGGTGTGTGCTCCCTAGTCAGGATAGAGCCATCTAAAACATTTGGGGCTGCTTTGTTCATGACATTGCTAGGGCTCAGAGGGGATGGCCTGGAACATGTTTGTGCCAGGAGATGGGAGTCTGATGTCTGAGCTCACCTGAGCCTGAAAAATGGGAGTTCCCTGTTCAGCTCTGAGTAGGAAAATCCTGTATCAATGTTATACTTCATAAAATGTCTCTCATTTGTAAATTGTAATAATTTAGTTGTTTAAATTGTTAAAGAAACTGAGCCTTTGTCAAAGAATAAGATTCGTACCTTTTCAACCTTCTAATTATCAGTTTGGCCAAGTGAATGGGTTACTTCATAATGAACTGGGATCCTGTTTTGTGGAAAGTGAGTTTTTAAGAATAAGAGAAATTAGACAGAAAGAAAAATGACATTGTGTAAAGAAAGAATCTTGTATGATGAATTTATCCTGAAGCAGAATGGTTGTATAAGAAAGTGAAAGGCAGGGCAAAAATTAAAGAAAATTTAGAATGTCTGTAGATTGTCTGTGCAGGTTAAATGAAACTCATAAAAGAATCTGTGAAGAAATTTACATGTGATCCAGTTAATTATGCATTTCCTTTAAAATCTTTTGGTTTATAATTTTGCTTAAACAAACATTTTAAGCCTTTAATATTTGACAAATTTTCCAAAATCAAAACTCTAAATTTGGGGCTTGGCACCCATAACACTGGTTGCAGCACCAGCCACATGCACTGAGACTGATGGGTTCAAAGTCAGCTTGGGCCAACTAAACAGCAAAAAAACACAACTCTAAATTTGGTCTTTTTGAAATATTAAAACCACTGAAAACCTGAGAAAAACAAATTAAACTTATTTGATTTATTAAAAATGTATAGAAAACATTGTCAAATATAAAATGGTAATTAATTTTATGTGAATTATGGTTATATGTATATTCCAATATTATAAAGCATTGGTCTGCCCTAACATATATTGTCAATAATAATTTTAATTCATCTCAAAAAAAAAAAAAAAAAGAAGTAAGTATTTTTTGTAACTGGCTAAGTCCAAATTTTGTCCTAAGAAAGAAAAGAAATATTGAGAGAGGCTGACAAATTCTCTCGAATTCAAATTTCTGATGTCTTTGGAAATTGAGTACCTTCAGACTAAAAGCAGACTTTTAGAACATTCATTGGAAAGTTAACATGTCTACGAGTATTGCTAACCTAACTTCAAAAAGAACAGAAATCAGTTACATGAAACTGGGCTAGTTTATTACAGCTTTTTGTTTGAAATATTGTTGATTCTTTCTATGTTCTTTTTTCCAGAAGTTAAGTAAACCATTTTCTGTCTTTTGAGCTATATGTAGCTTTTCAAGAAATGTTTGTACTTATGAGCAAAATTTGAAACATGTATTTTTTCTCTCTCCTTAATTTCTCAAGAATTTAAAGGCCTTTTATAAGTATTCTTAATTTCTGACAATAGTTATTTATATAAGTTCAGTAAGAATCTGTTTTGTTCTATAGGACATGATGAAAACACTGATTATTTTACCAAGGCTTTGGCTGGAATAGCATTTCCAGAGATGTCTAGACTGTGTTAAGGAATTAAAGTTGATTTTAGAAGGCCAATAAAAAAGCCCTTTAGAAAACTGGCCAGATACCCATCAGTAACATTTCCTGATCTGTGTGGTAAGTAATGAAGGTTGCTTGCTGACGGGTCCAGGAATTGAAATATGCTTAAGGACCTCAAGAGAAGAGGAATTTACCCAAGGCATACAGGTATCTAATAGCATAGATGAAAGCTGGGCTTGTGAAAGGCTTTCAAGTAAGTCCAGCCTGAGATTCCTTATAAAAGATTCCAGCAAAGCCAATTTTAAAGGAAAAAAGAACCTAGACGACCAATAATTATTCTTACTGCACTTTATGCAAATAGGCAACTAAGTTAATTCTACTATAATATGTCTTTAGTGGAAAGAGAAATCAGAGAGACAAAAACAGTTTAAAAGGAGAAAAGAGGCTGTAGCCCACCTGTTTTAAATCCCAGCCTTGTCTGTACTGTCAACTCATAAAATGAGACATAACTGTTTTACTAAATTGATCTGTTAAATGAAATTAAGAGACTGGCCAAAAAGTATAGAATTATAAATAGTAGTTATATTTACTTTGAAGCCTTAAAATTCAATAGAGGTCTCCTGGTGACTACACTAGAAAACTGTATACAGTATTAAATGTTATCTGCTATGCCTATACAGATACCTCAGTAAAAATTAGGACCTGAATTTCCCAGTAAATGGTGTAAGTGTAATACTGCATCCTACTGTGCCTAATCCATATACTCTGCTGAGTCTGCTGCCAGCAGAAGTCAAGTAGTTCACTTGCCTGGACTTAAAGATGCCTTTTTCAGTATAAGGCTGGTACCAGAAAGCTCAAGGCTGTTTGCTTTCCAGTAGGAGAGATCAGACACAGGAACTGCGATCCAGTACACATGAACCAGGTTGCCATAGAAGTTCAAAATTCACCCACAATTTTTGGAGAAGTGCTGGCTTGTAACCTCCAGAAATTCCTGGCTGAGAAATTAGGGTGTATACTACTCCAGTATATTGATAACCTCCTTTTAGGTCACCCTACTCTAGAAAGCTACACCCTAAGCACAGACTATCTTTTACAACATCTAGAGGTATGTAGCTACAAAGTGTCTAAATGGAAGGCCCAGATTTGCCAGCAGCAAATACATTATCTAGGATATACTATCCAGCAGGAGGATAGAAATCTAGGCATGGAATAGAGGCAGGTCATTAATTGTCTCCCCACCCCCACAGGACAAAAGCAAGTCTGGGAAATCATAGGTGCAGTGAACTTCTGCTGCCTTTGAGTTCCCAACTTTGCCATTTTGGCCAAACCCTTATATGAAACAACTAAAGGAATGAAAATAGAGCCTTTAGAATGGAGAGAAAAATAAGAATGTGCCTTCTCCCAGATGACTGCACCTGCATTAGGACTATAAGACTTGGCCAAGACCCTCACTCTGTATGTTTCAGAGAAAGGGCAGACGTCTGTGGGTGTGTTAAGCCAGCTGGTTGGGTCCTTTCCAAGACCTATAGCTTACCTCTCTAAGCAGTTGAATGGAGTGGCAAAAGGATGGCCACCATGCTTACAGGCTCTAGCCACTACTGGTCTCCTTGTGCATGAAGCTGATAAGCTGACTCTAGGACAGAATCTCAGTGGAAATACCCCACTCTGTGGTCACTTTAATGGACACTAATGAACATTTTTGTAATTAACCATGTTCTGTGTAGTGTTTTGTGTCTGTTAATACTGTCTATCTGGAGGATTGTGGGAACCAAGTCTAGGTCCAGAATCAGAACCTGGTCCCCCTCCAACCAAAGTAGAAAGAAATTTATACCATCATCCTGACCACACCCACAGCAGTGAAGGTGAAAGGAATCTTCACCTGAAGTCCCTGCAGCCAGGAAACCTGATGTGGATTAAATGACACCAGCCCGGAACGTTGGATGCTCGTTGGAATGGACCATTGCCTGTCATACCTGTGACTCCCACTGCTGTAAAGGTGGCCAGTCACCGCCACTGGATTCACTACTCCCAAATCAAGAAGACACAACAGGATTCCAGAGATGGTAAGCCCAACCTACAAAGGCTTGTCTGAGACTAATTAATGTACTAGTATTAATGTGTTTAAATGTCACCATAGAAAAAATAACTGTTTTAAAGGGGGATAGAGCCTAGCCCCGTTTTAAACAAAGATTAGAAACTGAGGGAAGGAGGGTGGGGGTGAGGCCTTGGTGTGTACCACACCTTCTGGGGGCCAGACATGATTGTAAGAGGGACTTTACCTAACAAATGCAATCAGTGTAACCTGGCTTATTGTACCCTCAATGAATCCCCAGCAATAAAAAAAAAAAAAGAAAAGAAAATTATCTTAGATTTTTCTCTACCTTACATATTAAGGAAAGGATATATATATATGTGGTTATACGTATATGCACAAATACATGTAACAATAATTATAAATATACAGAGTAAATCCATCCATCTTTTGGAAGAATGTGTTAATGATAGTTATTTGTAAATGGTGAGATTTAGAATGACTTTTCTTTTTATACTTTATATTTCTTTATGTTGTTTGGCGTTTTAGTTACTTTTATGAATTATATCTACCATCAAAAAATCATAATTGTTTTTTGTTTGTTTGTTAGGAAATAAAATAGAATGTTGCTGGCAGGGGGGTCTTTTCCATCCACCAACTGAGATTTTTAACATATAACTTTGGTTTCCTTGTATATTACCTTGAATAAAGTGTGTCTCAAAGTGTACCTCCAAAAAAAAAAAAAAAAAAAAGTATGATTTATTTCCACCTAATAGAATTCCCCCTCAGTAAAACATTCCTCAAGGAACAGGAGAAGGGATAGGATTCTGCATGAAATCATTTAAGTGTAAAACTCCTAACACAGAAAAAACTAGGGGCTTTACAGCATTATGCTTGCCCCAGTGTAGGGAAGAGTGACTGTGATAAAGGAAATTCATACCACTGTGCTAGATGGGAATGTGAAACATTAGCTCCTTGGAAAAATACTGATACATTTATTTTTTTCACCTGGGAGAATAGAAAATGTGTTTGCCAATATAATCAGGAACTCCCTGGAACATGCAATCCTGTCATTATCAAATTATTTAAGCGGCACCAGGATGGAGTAGGATGGGAAGGGGAGCTAACTTGGGAATTAAGACTAAGATGTACTGGGCAACATCCAGGGACATCATTCACAATTCAGAAATTTCTCCCTAGGCCACAGTACAATCCCATTGGTCCAAACCATGCCCTCAGTCCAGCCTTGTCCCCAGTACAACCCCCTAAGTTACCCCCTCAACTTTCATGAGGGCCTCAAACAGCCATCACACCTCACTGCACAACCCCTCACTGCACAACTTAAGAGTCCAACAACCCCACCACCGCCCTTAATAGGGATGTTAGATGCAGTCTTTGACTATATTAATACTACTAACCCAAATACAACTAGAGATTGTTGGTTATGCCTGAACCCTGCCCCTCCATATTATGTGGGTGTAGCCATGAATGGGTCAACAGGAAGAGATGCCTCACACATCCAGAATATAACCCATGAGCAGCAGCTTAGTCAGTGCAAGTGGGGAGAGGAGCCAAAGCTCACTCTAGGGGATGATCAATGAATTGTATTTTGTATAGCTACATTAGATTTTATTTTTATTTTGTTTGAAACAGAGTCTCACTATGTCACCCTGGGTAGAGTGCTGTGGCTCTCTAGAGGAAATCTGAAGGCATCTGGAACAAGGTAGCACTTTCTAGGATAGCTCCACTGAACTAAACATTAAGGTGCTTTGGCCAAGAAGTACCTCCTTCTCCTTAAATTTAGACTGACTCATCTTCCCTGAAAACACATCAATTATAATTTTTGGGAAAATCTAAATAATGCATAACATAAATTGGACATACTGATATATATACCACCATTTATTTATTTATTTTGAGACAGAGTCTCAAGTGGTTGCCCTGGGTAGAGTGGAGTGGCGTCACTGTTCACAGCAACCTCAAACTCTTGGGCTTAAGCAATTCTCTTGCCTCAGCCTCCCAAGTAGCTGGGACTACAGGCACCCGCCACAATGCCCAGCTATTTTTGGTTATAGTTGTCATTGTTGTTTGGTGGCAGGGCTGGATTTCAACCTGCCAGCTCTGGTGTATGTGGCTGGTGCCTTAGCTGCTTGAGCTACAGGCGCCAAGCCTGCATTAGATTTTAATGTAGAGAGATCGTTGTATCAAGATTCATGCCCCTCTGCTTTTATCCCACCAGTATAAGGTGAGGGATATGCACTTAAGGTCCCTGAAGGAGCTTGGTTTGCATGTACTACTGGCATTATTCCCTGCTTTAAGTTCTATAAATCTAGAAAAGGTTCCAACTTTATGTATTCTGGTACATATCCTCCCACAGGTATATTACTATACTGGAGATGGAGGAAGGGAGCATTTGGGTCTCAACTCAGGAGAATTACCCTCCTGAAGCCAAGCGAAAAGGGTACCAATTTTAGTGCCAGCTCTCATAGGACTAGGTATAGTCAGATCAGTGGTGGTAGGGGCAGCCACCCTGATAAAAGAAGGAGGAAATTTCAAAGCCCTGACTCAAATAATAGGGAAATGGGGGAATTCAAAAAATCTGTAACCCAGTTAGAAACATCCCCGGATTCCCTGGCAGAAGTAGTCTTACAAAACAGAAAGGGTTGGACTTATTATTTTTAAAACAAAATGGATTGTGTGCTGCTCTAGGCACAACTGTTCTTACACTAATAATTCAAGTGTAATCAGGAATAGCATGGCATTAGTAAGAAAAAGAGTACAGGAGCGAGAAGCCGGCTTCAAATCAAATAACTGGTATGAAGGATTGTTTAATTGGTCCCCCTGGCTAACAACCCTCCTTTCTGCTATTGCAGGGCCTCTTATTCTCCTGATAGGACTAATATTAATAGTTGGCACCTGTATCATTAATTGTCTAACCTCCTATATACTGAAATGAGTACAGGCAGTAAAATTATTAGTGTTAAGAACCCACTATCAGCACATTTCCCAGGATGACTATGAAACTAAGATTTAATTTGGCCATAAGAGAAGGGGGGAATGAAGTGAAGGGACCCCCCCCTTTTAATTGACCCCAGTGTACCCCCATAGGAAAGTAAGGAAAGTTAAAAATTAGAAATGAGGGCTTGGCACCTGTAGCTCAAATGGCTAGAGCACCAGACACATATACCAGAGCTGTTGGGTTTGAATCCAGTCCTGGCCCACCAAACAACAATGGCAACTACAACAAAAAATAGCCAGGCATTGTGGTGGGCACCTGTAGTCCCAGCTATTGGGAGGCTGAGACAAGAAAATCGCTTAAGCCCACGAGTTTGAGGTTGCTGTGATCTGTGACAATGGCACTCTACCCAGGGTAACACCTTGAGAACCTGTCTCAAAAAAGAATAAATAAATAAATAGAAATGGGAAACTAAGGTAACGAGCAACGGGAAGCCAGCCGCCTCACTGGCGCTATTGTAACCAGCTTGCCCAGTGTCCAGATTAAAATTGTTCTGTTTTCCCTCTTGTGTAAACTGCTATGTAACCTCAAGTGCCATAAACTGCTTCTGTTTTTGTACAAACTGATTACAAAAAATCGGTTACTTGCTCTCTTGCTGAACTGCACATAGCCCCTGATGGTATAGATAATTTACCCTATATAAACCCTTCCCTCTTCAGGGACAGTACTGTTCCCTCTGTATCCACATAGAGGCGCAGTTGGTTAGCCAACCTAATAAAGACTCCTAAACTGGCATCAATTAATTGGCGTCCTTGGTGATCTTTTAATCTCGTACTCTGTAACACTGTTGAGTAGAAAATTTCTCTTCCATTTATACTACCTTTAAACAATTGTATCTTGTATTTAACCTATTTTTTTCTCCATCAAGTTAGAACACTGAAAAGATATTGTCTTTGTCAGTTTTATTTAGTTTGAAGATGATCCTTATCATGTTCGATAAGTTTCATTCACATCAGTTTTATCAAGGAATTAGACAGCATGGTTCACAAGGAATTAGCATAGTTCACTGGAACTCTGGATCACAACACAGTAGCAAGTTAAAACATTGTCCTACTGTACAGGGGTTTCTAAGGATTTTAGAGCTTTTACACACCCCAAAGGCCTGTATCACTGCCTAATTCTGTTTGCTCTAGCAAATGCAGTAACAAGACTTTATTGACTGAACTATTAAAGAGATTTTACCTCAAGGTCACTTGACCCATAAAGCCATCTTTACTGTCGTAAAGGCCAAGGTCAATCTGGCAGGAATATTGCACCCTGCTGGTATTATCTCTGGCAGGGAGAGCTTGAGTGTGCTTGAAACCACACTTCATCATTAACTGGTGGATGCCTGTGTTATTTGAGTAGTGTGCAGCCAGAAGTAAACATAATAAGCTTTCTGTTTTATACAAATGTTCCAGAGTAAAATTAACAGTGAGGAATTAGAAATACAAAAATACTTCTACAATATTGCATTTCTAGAAAAATAACTCTTGAGGGAAGAAATACTCATCAGACAGATTGGTTTATGATTTAACTTCCTTAACCTCATTGCCCTGGAGTTTGATATATATAAAAGTCAATTCTTTCATTGGTGCAATAGTTGTAAAATCACTTATGTATTATCAAAAGGTGTGTCTATTTTCAAATACTGAATGTTTGTTGATGTTTTTTAATTTCAAACCAAGAAAATGTGGTGAGAAATATATGATTTGTCCTCCTGTCACATAACTTTGCAAATATTATTTGTTTTTGTTTTTTAAACTTTAAACTAGACCAGAGTTTACAATAAAAATTATTGCAAATGTGTTAAAATACCTTAGCTATTGAAATAATGGCTATCTTACTTTTTTATTTATTTTTTTTTTTTTTTTTTTTTTTGAGAGTCTTACTCTGTTGTCCCAGGCTAGAGTGCCATGGCATCATAGTGTTACCAGATGACCAGGGTCTGGCTGCCTGTCACTGTCAGCCAATATGCACAGACAGGGATAGGTCCACCAAACTGTATTTGTCAGAATTCCAGCAATTCTGGAGAACAGTGAGAGTAGCCTCTTCAAGACTGTTCTGTTTTTTCATTTCCAAAAATCACAGTTTTATACATAAAAGTTAAAAGCAAGAACCATAGTAACTCTTATATTAAACAACAGTAATTAACACTTATCTTAAAAACAGTAATCACCATAACTCATGACCCATAATAAACAATAATTGGAATAACTCATGACCCAAAACAACATTTCTAATTCAAAAGTTAATCTCCTAAATCAATTGCCCTAAACTATTCAAGAGATGCACTTTTAGGTTAAAGCTGAGTTTACAAAACAAGAATGGAGACATGAGTTAAAGGTTACTTAGGACCTAAACCAACATGACCAACTGTGTCATGTCTCTCCTAGCTTGACTGACTCCATCTTATCCTGACTACACAGACTCTCAATAGCTCACAGCAACCTCAAACTCCCAGGTTGAAGTGATTCCCCTGTCTCAGCCTTCAGAGTGGCTGGGACTACATGTACCCACCCCAATGACCACCTAGTTTTTCTATTTTTAGTAGAGACAGGGTCTCACTCTTGCTCAGGTTGGTCTCGAACTCCTGAGCTCAAGCAATACATCCTCCTCAGCCTCCCAGAGTGCTAAGATTACAGGCTTAAGCTGCCACGCCTGGCTTCTCTTATTTTTTATACTTGAACTTTATTGCTTTATTTCTTCTCATTGTGATACAATTTTCTATAAGAAGGTAATACAAACTGAATTTTTCTTTTTTGGAGACAGAGTCTCACTATGACGCCCTTGGTAGAGTGCTGTGGCATCAGAGCTCACAGCTCACAGCAACCTCAAACTCTTGGGCTTAAGCAATTCTCTTGCCTCAGCCTCTCAAGTAGCTGGGATTACAGGCACCTGCCACAATAGCTGGCTACTTTTTGATTGAAATTATCACTGCTGTTTAAATGGCCTGGGCTGGGTTCAAACCCACCAGCTTCAGTGTATGTGGTTGGCGCCCTACTCACTGAGCTATGGGTGCCAAGCCAGAAACCTGAATTTTAAGAGCAGGTAACATTTGTTAGAGCCATAGTATTTGTCACTAACAGATGAATTACATATATTCCTTTTCCAAAACAATACAAACAAAGCTTTCTCCTAAGGGGCAATTATAACAAATTCATTTTGCCAAAGTGACACTCTTAATATTCAATAGAATATGCAAGAATTTGGGCAGTGCCTATGGCTCAGTGGGTAAGGTGCTGGTCCCATATACTGAGGGTGGTGGGTTCAAACCCAGCTCTGGCCAAACTGCAACAACAACAACAACAAAAAAAAATAGCTGGGCATTGTCAAGGGTGCCTATAGTCCCAGCTACCCTGGAGGCTGAGGCAAGAGAATCACCTACGCCCAGGAGTGCCATGGTATGCTACCGAGGGTGATAAAGTGAGACTGTCTCTAACAGAAAATGCAAGGATTTGGAGGAACTGGAACTCTCATGTATTACTGGTATGAATCTAAAGCAATACAATCTCTTTGGAAAACAGTGTAGCAGTTTTTTTATTATGTCAAACATTAAAGGGGTACAAATGTTTTATGTAGTAGAACATGTAGCTTTATGGAAGGAGAAGTGAGGGCTAAGCTCGGAATATTCTGTAATTATAAGACACACTGATAACATCTCAATAATGCAACACCTTGGTGATAAGGGATTCTGCTCTCCTTAACACAAGAACTCGTGAGATGAGAACGTCAGTGATTGGCAGTCTCTACACCTATGGTGCAAGTAGCCACAGGATTATGTCTATAAGCAGCTGCAGGAGAGGTCAGACCGGAAACGTGCATGCTATTCTTTCACTTCATCTGCTCAGATGGCCCCTGCCTGGGGCCTATCTAAAAAGACTGCTAAGATTTACTTTACTAAAGAGACTGTTTCTCTCCCTTGAAGACTATTACCATATATACTCAAGTATAAGCCAAGTTTTTTCGGCACAAAATTTGTGCCGAAAAACCCAAACTCAGCTTATACTCGGGTCATACAGGTTATTTGATTCAGTGCACGTGCACCTAATCAAATGCACATAGTCTCCAGTCGTCTTCTGCCGTCTGCTTGAGGGGGCGATGCTTCAGCTCAGTCCACAAGTCGCGGCTGAGCTGAAGAGGTAGGCGGCTGAACTGAACTGTATTCCACTGAACTATTTAACCCACAATATTTAATGGCACATTTAATTAAGTGAAAACCCCAT
>CAUYPK010073076.1:0-16017 GCA_963574355.1 Loris lydekkerianus | reverse complement strand
TTTCGCCTCATGATTGCTTTTCACCGTTGCCTCTGGCCGTCCTCAGAGTTGGGGAGGTGTCTCTCCAAGATTAGACCCCAGCGGGATCACTCTATTGTTGCTGGATCTTTGTAGGGAGTGACCCTGTGTAGTTTCTCTGGGTCTGCTGTAGTTAGGGAGTTCTGGTTGTAGAAGCAGCTCTGGTGTGCAACACACCCGGATTCAGCAACATGGCTGGGGGTTGTGCGCACGGTTCTCTGTGCCTGGCACTCAGTGACTTTGGCACAGAGAACCCAAGGCTCTAGCAGTCTCTGGCCACGAGAAGGGCTCTGTGCAGAGGCAGGGAGGGCTCCAGAGGGCACACAGTTACCAGAGTCCCTGGTCAGATGGATGAGCTAGTGTGGAGGCTGGAAGGACACAGGAGGGGGGACGCAGGGTTGCGTGGTTCCCGCAGTTCCTGGTCAGGGAATGTGGAGCCCTGGTGGGTGCGGGTCACCAGTCAGAGTTGCTGCACACCTCTTATGGAGGTCTGGGTGGCACCAAGCCCAGGAGTTTGAGGTTGCTATGAGCTGTGATGTCAGGGCACTCTACCCAAGGCAACAGCCCAAGGCTCCAGTGTGCCAAGACTGTCTCACTCTGCCCGTAAGGATTAGGGCTGTGAGGCAGTTCAGTCCCTGCCTTTAAGCTGCTCAGTCACTAGGTTACTTTGTCCCGCCCGTTCCTTGCTCTGGAACCCTGAGGGCGGGGTTTGCCGGAGCAGTTTTTTCACACAATGGCTTTCACTGAGCCCAGCTCAGTGGCTCATTTTGGGGCCCCAGACAATGCCCAACGTTCTCCACACTTCTGCTCAAGCTCTCCCCAAGGCAGCTCAACTGAGTGCCAAGTCCAAGAACAACAAAACAGTTCACAGGTAAGGCCTTTCCAGTTTGCAGTCTCAGTGCTGCTTGTACTCACGGTTGCCGGCATGATTAGGTCGATCGAACACATGCAGCCACTTGCCAGTTTTCCACTGTTTTTGTCCTCCTTCTGGGGTCCAGAAGTCCCTTGCTGGCTCCCTGTATCCTCAAAGGGATGATCATAGGCAGATCTCACCGGCCAGAGATGTCTGGAGTCTTGTCTCCCCAGACTCACAGTGCCCAGTTGCAGGGAAGCTGTTACTCAGCCGCCATCTGTAATCCCGAGTCCTAAATTGTTTTTCATTTTGGCCTGGTCTGCAGCAGTGGTGGGGGGCGGTGGTGGTGTCAGTTCTTTGAGGGCGTGGGGGCTGTTACTCCTTATGTGGAGCTAGCTGTGCTGCCATTTTTTTTTGGCTCTTTTTATTTTTATTTTTTTTAATGTGTTTTTTAAATTTCAAAATATTATAGGAGTACAATGTTTTTGGTTACATGGATTATGTTTGTAATGCTTGAGTCAGGACTGTAAATGTGCCCCTCACTGAAATACTGCTCCTTGTCTCAATTAGGTAAGTTTTCGCTTTCCCCCCCTTGATTTCCACTGAGTTTTACTTCCCTCTGGTACATTATAGTCATTGGTTAGTTCCATTTTAATAGTACATGGGGTGTTTTCCCATTCTTCAGATACTTCACTTAGGATAATGGTCTCTCGTTTCATCCAAATTGTTGTAGAAGACATCAGTTCATCGTTTTATGGCTGAGTAGTATTCCATGCTATACATATACCACATTTCTGTTAATCCACTCATGAATAGATAGGCACTTTTCCATCTTTTCAATTATGAATTGTGCTGCAGTAAACATTTTAGTACAGTACCTACCTGATGAGTACAACAAACACTATCTGGGTGATGGCTACACTGATAGCCCTGACTCAAGCATTACAGAAGCATTCCATGTGACCAGTAGCGTTGGTCTGGTCTTGACACATTCCCTCCAAATAGCCACCTGGAAAAGTCTTTATTTCTCCTTCATATAGAAAACTTAGTATTTGCAGGATACAAAATTCTAGATTGGCAGTTGGTTCTGTTCAAGACAACCAAAAATGGAGCCCCAGTTCCTTCTGCCTTGTAAGGTCTCCATGAAGAAATGTGCAGTTAGCTTGATCGGTTTTCCTTTGTAAGTTACTTGTTTTTTCTTCACAGCCGTAAGAATTCCTCCATCATGTTGACTGTGGCCAGTCTGATGACTGTGTGTCTTGGTGATTGCCTATTTGCAGTTAATCTACTAGGTGTTCATTGAGCTTATTGTACTTGGATATCTACATTTTTAAAGCAAGACCAGGGAATTTTTTCTCACCTATTCCCTGTTGAGGACTAGTCCTAAACTATACCATGAGTTCCCTCCCAGTGGCTGGCAAAACCAGAGGATGAGGGAAAAATTAATAGTCAAGACACAAAGAGAAAGTTTTCTAAAGATCTGGGTTGGGGGACTGACCATCTCCAAGCAAGCATGAGAACTGGTGGCAGCCCCTAGCGCTGAGCTAGCTTGTTTTTATTGCATACATTGAAGGTGGTGGGGGAGGCTAAACACTTACGTGATGGTTCTTGTTGGGCTTGTATTTTCTAACCACACTCTTTAACTACCTTAATTGACTTCTATCACTGTACATTACTTTTGCTCCTAACACAAGCAAAATCTGGGACAGAAATGTCCAGGTGCAGGTCGTCAAGGCTGACCCACACATATGCCAAGGTAAGTAAGCCTCTGGGAAGCCTTGTGGGCAGCTGGGTACTGTGCAATACTGAGAAATGAGAAGGGTACTTTTTCCTCACCTCCCTGAGAAACTTTTTCTTTCTTATGAGATCAAAGTGTTTGTGCTGTGTCCAGCTCATTTGGCCTTCTCTAGTAAATCTTCACAACCCCCTCATCACCCTGAGGGAACAGTCCCACCTCTGGGAGCGTGGCCTCCTCAGTATCCAAAGACTTTGGGGCAGCATTGCACTGAGGGAGGGGTGAAACTGTTGCAGGAAGATGAGGCCCAACGAGAGAAGGAGTACCCAAACACCATGTTTAGAAGAGGAAGGGCTTTATTTACCAGCTGGGAGCTTATGGCATAGAAGAATTCCAAATGGCCTCACTCCCCAACTTGCTTGGTCTTTCCCTTTTTATCTGCAGTCAAAAAGTTCCAACCCACAGGTACTCTTCTCATTGGCTAGTTTGAATCAAGCTGGAGATGCTATTTTAGCCCCTATAGAACTACACAGGATTTCACAGAACTTGGAAATTCCCAAGTTCCAGGAAGTTAACCCTACTGTAGGGTTAACTTTTTCAGTCTGAGTAGGGTTGGTATCCAGTAGGGCGAAGATATGAGCGGTTGTTTTCCACTTCTCTCCTTGAGAAGACCTGTTTTCCTAGACCTCACCCTTCTCAGGTAACCTCTCTCAAAACCTCTGCAACAGTCTTCTTGCCTTAAAGGGCCAGATTTACAGGCGGTCCATTTTGCAACAGATTATAGATTTCTCAGTATAGGTCCAATAGTCTGAATGTGTACCTGCTTTTCTCTGATCCACTTCGTTCCTGTCTGTTCCCTTCGCCCATCATCTTCAATCATTTTCTTAATTCAGTTTCTAACATATTTATAATAAACAATTGAATATCAGCTTGTTAACTCGTTATTTCTAGTAATGCAAGCACATTAAGGTATGACTCTTCCCTTAAGTACCCATATTCCCACCGTCATTTCCCCATATAGGTTTTCCACCCCTTGTGCATTTTCTTCTTCCCTCAGGGATGCCTCTGATTCTTACATAGTGATACCTTGAACCTGAACTTAATCCATTCCAGAATCCCATTTGAGTTCCATTATCATTCAAGTTCTAAGACAATTTTTTACCTTTAAAATAATAGAAACTGAAATTGTTCCTACATCCCACAAACTCGAATTTTCAAAATGAAATAGTAAATACACCGGATTTTAAGATAAAATATTAACAAATAATGTTTGAATAAAAATGTAAATCAGTAGTCCAGGCTGAAAGGTTCTGGACCCAAGGATGAAAGATTCCAAGGTGCAAAACAAAGGAAAATGGAATCCCCATTCTGTAGAAATAATGTGGTCTTTATTTCCACCTGGATGCAGGTAGGGTGCAGTCAAGAAAGGAATTCCACACGTGGGTTATGGCAGATGGGGATAAAGGGTCAGGGAGGGCAGCAATTGGCAGCATTCCTATTCCCAGGAGGGACATAAACCTGACTCTGCCTGGGTGGGGCAGGTCTGTTTGGGCAGGTACACCTGATTCTATCATACCAGCCTCTTTAATTTATTATAAGAAGGCAGGGTGATGGGCGTGGTGTCTTTGACTACTTCCTGTGGAGGGAGGGGCTGTATGGGCTGCCTGCCAAAAGAATGGGAGAGGAAGGGGAATGGGGAGGGGAATGGCGTTTACAGGAACTATGGCTTTTTCAGTCTGAGGTGGTTGGTATCCAGTAGGGCGAGGATATGAGCGGTTGTTTTCCAGTGACTGGTTAATAAATGGAGAGATGAGGTGAAGGGTTACTGGCCTAAAATTGAGAATGAGAACAATAACTTAAATAGTGGCTCTATCATATACAATAACTGGGAGTTGTCAGGGCCACTAGTAATCCTGAGAGGATATTTCCATCTAGTAGGAGAAAGTTGGCAATACCGATTACCGAGATCTCTGCATGTTTTTAGAGAACAATTATTAGGTGGCAGCGTGGAAGAAGTTGCTCCCATGCTTATCAGATAAGGGATTGGCTTACCTTTCATTAGGAAAAAAAGGAAGAGTTTAGCTTTCTAGGACTGTGGCCAGGGGGCATCCTGACTTGCTAGGGATCGTCAGTATTTTGCAGGTAGGCTCAGGTCAGGCGTTAAGTCTTGGGAGTGACTGCAAAACCTGATCTTCAGAAAAAAACCTAGACGGTCGGACTTTCGGTGAAGACCTTCATAGGTTGCATGCTTTGCCAATTGTCCTGGAGTGCTGCACGTAAAGCATGATCCTCAGGAAGATTTTGGTTTTTTGGAATGTCCCTAGGAATTTCAAGAAGTAGCTGGGTTTCACTTGATGTTGGAAACTGATAACTGAGTTCTGAGAGGTGCTGCCACACCTTGAAGGCAAGATCAGTGAGATCTCATTAGGGGGTCTGAGGGCCCTGGGGGAATTCTGCCATTTTTCTCCCTAGTGCATTGGAGGGCAGGTGAGAGGCGGTGAAGGGGGTGGGGGTGTGATGGGATTTTGTTTAAGGGAAGGATACGGATGTGGGGGTTGGAAGGCAATGAGAATGGGTGAAGAATGATGGGAGGTTACAGAAGGAGGAAGGGTATCCCACACAGGAATTTTTCAGATGTTCTGGTTGAGAAAATGGAGGGATTATAGGAGGGGGGTTGGAGAGGAATAGGAGGGGTTGTGGAAAGGCAGAAGGGGAAGAGCTGTTTGCCAGTGTAGAAATAGACAATGGAAATTCTGATGGGTCTTAAGAGAAATGCCTGGATGTAGGGAATCTCCCAGCATTTGCCCAATTTTTTACAGTAATTATTGAGTTCAGTGATAATTGAGAAATCAAAGGTGTTGTGTTCACACCAATGTAAGCAACTGTCAAGTTAGTACGTAGGCCAAGCAGGATTACAGAAAAAAATGAGAAGTTTAGGTTTGAGGTTAGGGTAGAGACGTAGAGGTTTCAGGTGAGTTAGAAGATAGCTTACAGGTGAAGAAGGGGGAATTCGTGACTGAGTGATGCCCATAGGGAAAACTGGAGGTAGAAAATAAATGAGATTAAAGATAAGATATAAAGAGAATTTTCAAGGGGGCAAAGGAGGAACGAAAATAACCGAAACTGCAGTCAGAGAGGACTCAGCCTCTGTGTGCTACTGTTAGAAGAAAAAAAAGGAAACTTTCGAAGGGGAAAAAGGGAAACAAAATGACTGAGACTGTAGCCAGAGAGGACTTGGCCTCTGTGTGCAGCTGTCAGCTGAAAAGTGATTTAGAGCTCTAGGAAGATTCTAGATGAGTGAACCTGTTTCACTGAATGACTGAAAATGATCCAGCCTCACGGTAGGGCAATGGACTGATGAGTCTGGCGCCGGAAAATTACCTGGACTCTCCATGTATGACTTTGGTCAAAAGAGGGCCTGGCTTCTGCATGTGACCTTAACCAGCCGAAGGAGTCTCTGCCCACAGTAGGGCACCAGGGGGTCAAGATTGGGGTCAGACAGGACTTGGCCTCTGTGTGGGACCATCAGGGTAAAAGGAGCCAAGAGATCATATATGAATACTTAAGAGCGAATACTGAGGAGCCTGGAAAGAGAGGGTAGGGAGAGCAGGAGGTAGAGTAGGAATGGGAAGAGGAAGTGCATAAAGTTTTTAGATACTTACCTCAGTATTAAGAGGATGAATGTTAGGCAAGGTCAGAGAGTGTACCGTTTTCTTCATCTTGTGGAAATAAGGTCTGTTTGGTTTCAGTGGGATATGTTTGCGGCCCAGCAAAGGGGCTTTTCTCCAACCCTGGTTTCAGCACCATATAAAAGGTTCTGGATCCGGGATGAAGGATTATTCTAAGGCACAAAACAAAGGAAAACGGAATCCCCATTCTGTAGAAATAACGTGATCTTTATTTCAACCTGTGAAATCAAGAAAGGAATTCCCCACGTTGGTTATGGTGAATGGGGATTTAAAGGGTTAGGGAGGGCAGCAACTGGCAGCGTTCCTATTCCAGGGAGGGATATGAGTGTGACCCTGCCATGAACCTGACCCTGCCTGGGCGGGGCAGGTCTGTTTGAGCAGGTACACCTGATTCTATCACAGCACAGTCTCTATCACCTATAATCCTAGCAGCCTGGTAGGCTGAGGCAGGTGGATTGCCTGAGCTCACCAGTTTGAGCCAGAGTGAGACCTCATCTCTAAAAATAGCTGGGCCTTGTGGCAGGCGCCTGTAGTCCCAGCTATTTGGGAGGCAAGAAAATCGCTTAAGCCAAGAGTTTGAGGTTGCTGTGACCTGTGAAGCCATGGCACTCTACCCAGGGCGACAAAATGAGACTCTCTCGGGGGGGAAAAAAAAAGGTAAATTAATAAAATTAAAAATATAAAAGCCTAAAAATATAAAGGCCTGTTTCTTCACAGTTGAACATTTGGTTCGAAACATAACCCTCACTGTTCACAAACTTTTTTTTTTTTTTGAGACGGAGTCTCACTTTGTCACCCTTGGTAGAGTGTCATTGCTTCATACCTCACGGCAACATCAAACTCTTGGGCTAAAGCTAGGCTTTTGCCCTCAGCCTTCTGAGTAGCTGGGACTATAGCTACCCACCACAATGCCCAGCTGTTTTTAGAGACAAGTTCTTGCTCTTGCAGGCTAGTCTCCAACCTGTGAGCTCAGGCAGTCCACTGGCCTTGGCCCTCCAGAGTGCTATTACAAGTGTGAACCACTGGGCCTGGCCAGTTCACAGACTTCTTAAAACTCCACAAACTACAAGATTTTCAACTGCTTCCCAATTAGAATTGGCAGCTTCTTCATGCATAACAACACTGTTGCTCCGAGTCCTTTTCTTAAAGTCTCAAACCACCCCCTACTGGCTCTAAACTCTTCCTTTTGAGCACTAAGTATCAGGCATGCCTTTCAGTAAATCATTGTGGAGGAATTTGGCTTTCTAACAGATTATAATCTCAAAAATCACATCACCAGCCAGCTGTTTTCCGTTAATTGAAAGTAGTTTTTCCATCTCTTCCATACTTTTCCATCTCCTAGAAGCCAGTGTTGTAACTGCTTTCACCACATCAATTGCTTTGATAGCTTCTTTATTTTTCAAAATTAGTACAACAGTCAATTCCGTCATCCTACGCATAGTATCGAGGTCAACCACACATGTACTACTTTCATGCTTAGTGGTAAGATCTTTCATAACTTCAATTGTAGCTCTAACAGCTTTCCTGTTACTCTTACTTTCCTCACTACACTTTTTAGAACTCATGGCAAATATACTTAGTTGTTATTATAGAAAAAAAAAAAACCCACAAAACAGACTCAAAAACATAAAATTAGAAGCGAAAATCATACAAGATGCTTTCACTACAGCTTCCAACAACGAACTGAATGACAAAGCATGTGGATAGCCTAACTGCTGGGGAACCATATATATAAAAACACCTGGACAACATGCTGGGCATTTGGATTCCAAAGCAGTATTCAGATTTTGGGCAAAATTTGCTTGAATTTTTGTTGAGATTCCAAATTGGGCTTTCGAATTCCGAATTCGGCCATTTTACATAATTCCAAATTCTTGTAAGTTTTGTTCATTCCTCTAGACCAGTGGTTTTCAACCTTCCTGATGACACGCTGTATTTTCATTGTTACAAAGGGGTCCCGCGACCTACAGGTTGAGAACTGCTGCTCTTCTAGACTTTTTCTTCTTTATTTCTGACTGAGTAAATTCAAAAAGAGTTATCTTAAAGCTTGGAAATTCTTTCTTTTGCCTGTTGTAGCCTATTCTTAAAGTTTTCATTGTGTTTTTTTGTTTGTTTGTTTGTTTTGTTTTGTTTGTTTTTTGTGGTTTTGGGTTGGGCCAGGGCCAGGTTTGAACCCACCACCTCTGGTATATGGAGCTGACCCCCTACCCCTTGAGCCACAGGAACCGCCCTCCATTGTATTTTTTTATTCCTTCAATGAAGATTTCATTTCCAGAAGTTCTGTTTTTTTTTTTTTTGTTTGTTTGTTTTAATATGTTCGTCTCTTTAGTGAATTTTTCATTCCTTTACTTAATTGTTTCTCTGGTTTCTTTGGGTTGATTTTCCATTTTCTCTTAGATTTCATTGAGCTTTCTGATAATCCATATTTGGAATTCTTTTTCTATCATTTTAATATTTTCCTTTTGGTTAGTATCTATTGCTAGAGAGCTGGTGTGCCCTTTTGGAGGTACCCTTTTGCTCTGATTTTTTTGTTTCCAGAGTTCTTATACTGATTCCTTCTCATTTGAAGCAGTTGTGGCTTCTTATTTTTGAATTTTCTTTAGTTTAGATGGGGTTCCTCTTTCCCTTACTCATAAGGGTGTATCTGTAGCATATGTGGGTTAAGAACCTTTGGCTTTGATTGTGGGTGCTTGGGTGGTGGTCTAGGTTCTGGATAGATGCCTTGGTTTTCGATATCTTTAAGTGTGGTGGTTTTCTCAGTTTCTCTTGTATTCATATCTTTTCTCTGATGATAACCCCCTATAAAAATGTAAGCATTATAGAAATACCAAAATTAGAAATTAAAACTAATTTTGTCCCCAAAAAGTTGTATGCATAGTTTTCCAGATATTTAAAAGTAAATATACTAACACACTTTTATAGAAATCTAATTACTTTCTAAAACAAAAGATGAATCATACCTTTTATAAATGTGTGAGGACTTGCCTTTTTTCATTTCGTTTATCATGAATGACTCTTTACACCAAAACGTATACATCTATGTGTTTATTCTATTGAATGGTCTATGATATTATATGACTTTTCCAAAATGTATTCAGTCACCTTCTTAATTTGGACATTTTGTTGTTTCCTGTTTTCTACAATACCTTTTAAGTGGTCTTTATGAATGATTAAAGTTTTAAACATGATCATTAGTTTCCAAATGGTTTTATTATGCTTCTTTGAGATTAATTGATTTTTTTTTTTTTTTTTTTTTTTGAGACAGAGACTATGTCACCCTTGGTAGAGTGCTGTGGCATCAACAGCTCACAGCAATCTCAAACTCTTGGGCTTAAGTGATTCTCTTGCCTCAGCCTGCCAAGTAGCTGGACTACAGATGCCTGCCACAACACCCAGCTATATATTTATTTATTTATTTATTTAGAGATGGAGTCTCACTTTGTCGCCCTCAGTACAGTGCAGTGGCATCACAGCTCACAGCAACCTCCAACTCTTGGGCTTATGTGATTCTCTTGCCTCAGCCTCCCCAGTAGCTGGGACTACAGGCGCCCGCCTGCCACAACGCACAGCTGTTTTTCTTGTTGCAGTTTGGCTGGGGCCGAAGTTTGAACCTGCCACCCTCAGTATATGGGGCCAACGCTCTACACACTGAGCCACAGGCGCCGCCTTTTTTTTTTTTTTTTTTTTTGTAGAGATAGAGTCTCACTTAACTACCCTCGGTAGAGTGCCCTGGTGTCACACGACTCACAGCAACCTCCAACTCCTGGGCTTAGGTGATTCTCTTGCCTCTGCGTCCCAAGCAGCTGGGACTACAGGCGCCCACCACAATGCCCAGCTATTTTTTTTGTTGCAGTTTGGCCGGAGCCGGGTTTGAACCTGCTACCCTCAGTATATGCAGCCAGCGCCCTACTCACTGAGCCACAGGTGCTGCTCCAGCTATTTTATTTATTTATTTATTTTTTATTGTTAAATCATAACCCCAGCTATTTTTTTTTGTTGTAGTTGTTGTTTTAGCAGGCCTGGGCTAGGTTCAAAACAACCAGCCCTGGTGTATGTGGCCAGTGCCCTAACCACTGAGTACAGGCCCCAAGCCTCTCTTTGAGATTTAGGTACTTAATCTTAAAAGATTGTACACAGTGATTTTAGTTTTTCTTTTAATTGTATACTTTATGGATTTTTTAATAATCACTCATAGGAAGATTAATTACACATTTCAAAAGGTGAATTTCAATAAATCTGTTAACAAAAAGGCAAAACTTGTGAATAGTTCTTAAAACTCCAGGTTATTGTCCAGGCTTAAAAGATGGAAGTATCTTTTGGGCTCAGTGCTTGTAGTTCAGCGGCTAGGGTGCTAGCCACATGCACCAGAGGTGGTGGGTTCAATTCCAACCTGGGTCTGTCAAACAACAATGACAATTACAACAAAAAAATGGGTGGTATGGTAGGCACCTGTAGTCTCAGCTACTTGGGAGGCTGAGGCAAGAAAATCACTTACGCTCAAGAATTTGAGGTTGCTGTGAGCTGTGATGCCATGGCATTCTACCAAGGGCAACATAGTAAAACTCTGTCTCAAAAAAAAAAAAAAAAAAAAAATGTATCCTTTGTAGTCAGCTTTGTCCTCAGCAGCCACTGGACACCAAATCCCAGGCTGGGACATAGCATGTTCACTGAGACCAGGTTCGAAGCCTGTTTTATCTTTTCCTCTAACTCACACATTCCAAACTCCTGACTCCATCTTCTTGCTGGAGTTTGATTTTTTTTCATGGGCTCATCAGGTCCCCCTTGGGAAAGCCAGTGTGCTCAAAGCCGGTGAATGATGTGCTCCATGCTAAACACCAAGCTGGACCACACTGGTAGGCAGCACCACAGCACATGATGCCAGCCAGGGGGGCCAGGGCTTAGTGTCCACCAGACTTGAAGAGAATCCCAAACCTGTCTCATTTGGAAAAAAAAAATTATAGAATAATTTGTTGGGTGCCTACTATGTGCAGGGCCCAATGTTAAGTTTTGTTGTTTTTTGAGACAGAATCTCTGTTGCCCTCAGTAGAAAGCTGTGGCATTATGGCTCACAGAAATCTTAAATTCTAGGGCTCAAGTGATTGATTCTCTTGCTTCAGCCTCCCAAGTAGCTGGGACTATAGGCACCTGCTATAATACCCAGCTGTTTTTTTAGAGATAGGGATTGATTTTAGTTTTATTGTGGTCCATTTTTTAGGAAATATCATTCCTAATATTTTCTTGTTCACTGGCAGTTATAGGCAGGACTATGCATAGGTTTATTTTTCCATTTGTTAAATCACATGTGTGATGCTGACTAGTACTTGATGTTTATTTTTTGAGATATGGTTTTGCTCTGTCACCCAGGCTAGAGTGTAGTGGCATCATCATAGCTCACTGTAACCTCAAGACTTGTGGACTCAAAGGATCTTCCTGCCTTAGCTTCTTGAGTAGCTTAAACTACAGCACCATGCCTTGCTAAATTTTTTGTCATATATTTTTGTAGAGATGGAGTCTTGCTCTTGCTCAGGCTGGTGTCACTCCTGATCTGAAGTAGTTCGCCACCTCAGCCTCCTAAAGTATGAGCCATCATGGCTAGCCTTAAAGTTTATTTTGAGTTACCGAAAGTTTGCTTGAATTGTTGTAGAACTTTAGTTTTCATAAATGAAAAAATGTTATTGTATTATTAGCTAGAAATCTGATGTTCACAATGTTTTAGTTTCTTACATAGTGAAAACTATCTTCTATTTGGGGGAAACAGTTATGTTATTGCAGTGGCTACCTTTTAATATACATCTTTCTCATATTACATTTTACATTTGCTGTAATGCCATTGTATTATTTTTACTGTTGTAGTTTACACGGAATGTCTGATAATTAATGCATTGTTAATTACCCCCTTTATTTGCTCAGAAATTAAACCTACTCCCATTACAAAGGTGATGTTCTTTCAATTGATTTGGTTTATCTATCTGCTAGGATAATCTTAAAGACAAGAGATCAGTGAATAAGATATTAATTTGACTTCCAAGTGATTTTGGGGGGGGGGGTTTAGTACTGTTACAAGGCAGTTGCATCATTAACCATCTATCCTTTGAAGGTTTCTGTTGATATTGCATTTATTACTTTTAAATGTTGGTGTCAGATAACTTGAAACATTGTCACTAATTTTTTATATTTTCCCATGATTTATCCTGTCTTACTTTTATTCCAGCTAAGTATTTTTTGAATACTAGGTATACATCAATTCTGTAGACAATTCCTAGGCCCACCCCTAGAGATTTTGATTTGGTAGGCCTGGGGTAGGATTGATTGTTTTCAGTCAGTTTGATTCTCTGGTTTCACTTTCTATGGTTTTGGTTTCTCATGGTCAGCCTCAGTCAGAAAAGATTCAGTGGAAAAATTCCAGAAATAAACAGCTTGTGTATTATCAGTCATACACCATTCTACTTAGTGTGATGAAGTCTCTTGTCCCACTCTCCCTGGGAATGTGAATCATCTCTTTGTCCAACATATCCATACTATATATGTCCCCAGATAGTTACTTAGTAGCTATTTTGGTTATCACATCAGCTATTGGTGGGATTATTGTGCTTGTGTTAAAGTAACCTTTCTTTTATTTAATGGCCCCAATGTGCAAAAGCAGTTATGCTGATAAAGTGTTATAATTGTTCTAGAGTACTTTTAGTTGTTAATCTCATAAATTTTGTCATAGGTATGTATATATAGGAAAATACATAGTACATACAGAGTTTGGTACTATGAGAGGTTTCAGGAATCTGTTGTGGGTCTTCGAATGTATCCCCTATGGATAAAGGGGAACTACTCTATTTAAGTTGGAGAACTTTCTACCTAGTTTAAAACTTAGCTTCTGGACTTATCATGCCTGTAATCCTAGCACTTTGAGAGACCAAGGCTGGTGGATTGCCTGAGCTCAGGAGTTTGAGACTAGCCTGAGCAAGAGCGAGACCCTGTCTCTAAAAAATAAGCCAGGCGTTGTGGTGGGTGCTATAGTCACAGCTACTTGGGAGGCTGAGACAAGAGGATCGCCTGAGCCTGAGTTTGAGGTTGCTGTGAGTGAGACTTTCTCAAATTAAAAATAATAATAATAATAATTAAAACTTAACTTCTGCTTTGTTTCCCTTCTACTCCTTTTTTTTTTTTTTTTTTTTTAAATTGAGACAAAGTCTCACTCTATTGCTGGGGCTAGAGTGCAGTGGTATCATTGTAGTTTACTGCAACCTCAGACTCCTAGGGTCAAGCCTCAGTCTCCCAAGTAGCTGGGTCTATAGGAGGACGTGAGCAAGCCAAGGTAATTTTTGTACTTTTTTTTTTTTTCTTTGTAGGACAGAATCCTACTATGCTGATCTTGAACTTCTAGTCTCAAGTCATCCTCTGGCCTTGACCTCCCAACATGCTAAGGTTATAGGCATAAGCCCCCCATGCCAGGCCCTAATTTCTTTTTTAAATAATTTTTTTTTTTTTTTGTCTCAAATCTAGGTGACAAATCACGACAGCCTTCCTCAAGCCCCTCCAGTATTATCCGGCGCACTTCCTCCCTGGATACTCTTGCTGCTCCGTATCTTGCTGGCCACTGGCCTCGTGATAGTCACGGGCAAGCTGCACCATGCATGAGGGACAAAGCTACACAGGTAGGTTTATTATAGTTCTTATCCTAAAGTGTTTTACTATGGAGCCATTTCTCATAAATATTATTTGCTCTACTCTGTTCAAATTATTGAAATACTAGTATTGTATATTAGAATAATCAGAGAAGCTAATCACAGGTTTAGATTCTCAGGCCTAACTTTCAGATAAGTTTGTAGTAGGTCTTGGTTGGGGCCTGGGAATATACATTTTAAACAGATCTTAAAATAATTTTGATGTATGTTGAATAATACTTGAGCATTACTAGTACTCAAGTCAGGTTAGATTTCTGCAATTATAAGATATATCAGATACAGTATTCAAAACAACAGATTTATTGATATATATTGAGAATTATAAATTTTTTTTTAATTGTTGGGGATTCATTTAGGGTACAAGAAACCAGGTTACACTGATTGCATTTGTTAGGTTAAGTCCCTCTTACGATCATGTCTTGCCCCCAAAAGGTGTGGCACACACCAAGGCCCCACCCCCCCTCCTTTCTTCCCTCTCTCTGCTCTTCCTTTCCCCACCCCACCCTCCTCCTTTCTCTCTCTCTGCTCTCCCCTTCCCCACCCCACTTCATTGTCATTAATTGTCCTCATATCAAAATTGAGTACATAGATTCATGTTTCTTCATTCTTGTGATGCTTTACTAAGAATAATGTGTTTTACTTCCATCTAGGTTAATACAAAGGCTGTAAAGTCTCCATTTTTTTTTAATGGCTGAATACTGTTCCATGGTGTACATATACCACAGCTTGTTAATCCATTCCTGGGTTGGTGGGCATTTAGGCTGTTTCCACATTTTGGTGATTGTAAATTGAGCTGTAATAAAGTCTAGTGCAAGTGTTCTTATGATAAAAGGATTTTTTTCCTTCTGGGTGGATGCCCAGTAATCGGATTGCAGGATCAAATGGGAGGTCTAGATTGAGTTCTTCGAGGGTTCTCCATACTTCCTTCCAAAAAGGTCGTATTAGTTTGTAGTTCCACCAGCAGTGTAAAAGTGTTCCCTTCTCTCCACATCCACGCCAGCATCTGCAGTTTTGAGATTTTGGGATGTGGGCCATTCTCACTGGGGTTAGATGGTATCTCAGAGAGGTTCTCTAATAATTAAGGATGGTGAGCATTTTTTCATGTTTGGTAGCCATTCGTCTGTCTTCTTTAGAGAAGGTTCCATTCATGTCTCTTGCCCATTGATATATGGGATTGTTGGCTTTTTTCATGTGGATTAATTTGAGTTCTCTATAGATTCTAGTTATCAAGCTTTTGTCTGATTCAAAGTATGCAAATATCCTTTCCCATTGTGCTGGTTGTCCATTTGCTTTGGTTGTTGTCTCCTTAGCTGTACAGAAGCTTTTCAGTTTAATGAAGTCCCATTTGTTTATTTTTATTGTTGTTGGAATTGCCATGGCAGTCTTCTTCATGAAGTCTTTCCCCAGGCCAATATCTTTCCGTGTTTTTCCTATGCTTTCTTTGAGGATTTTTATTGTTTCCTACCTTAAATTTAAGTCCTTTATCCATCTTGAATCAATTTTTGTGAGTGGGGAAAGGTGTGGGTCCAGTTTCAGTCTTTTACACGTGGATATCCAGTTTTTCCAGCACCATTTATTGGATAGGGAGTCTTTCCCCCAAGGTATGTTCTTGTTTGGTTTATCGAAGATTAGGTGGTTGTAAGTTGTTGGTTTCATTTCCTGGTTTTCTATTCGATTCCAAATGTTTATGTCTGTATTTTTGTGCCAGTACCATGCTGTCTTGACTACTATGGCTTTGTAGTACCTAAAATCTGGTATGGTGATGCCTCCAGCTTTATTTTTATTACTAAGCACTGCCTTAGATATACGGGGTTTTTTCCGGTTCCATACAAAACGCAGAATCATTTTTTCCAAATCTTGAAAGTACGAGGTGTATGTGTGTGTGTGTGTATTTATTTATATTTATATTTTGTTAGAGCCTCAAGCTGTCACCCTGGGTAGAGTAGCGTGGCATCACACCTCACAGCAACGTCCAACTCCTCGGCTTAAGTGATTCTCTTGCCTCAGCCTCCCAAGTAGCTGGAACTACAGGTGCCCACCACA